>JAWWEO010018752.1:0-21427 GCA_035582975.1 Ormyrus labotus
GATTCTATTAAATCAATGACAGTATCATTGAAGTATTAGAATATCAGTTAACTCAACTAAATTTTTTTCTCAGTGTACCTTTGTTAAAAGGTAAAATTGTTTAAATTTACATTACAACACTCTACAGAACCCGTCGAACATTCTCAGATTCCAAACGTTCAGAAAAGCGCTCCGGCGGCCGTACAAACAAGCTGGAGCAGCAGACTTCGGCGCAAAGCTCGGCAGCGTCCCCGAATCCCCTCAGCATCCGCGTGAAAGAACGCCGCGGGAGCAGGCAGGAAGGAAGCGGCGGAAGGTGGCGCGTGCTCTCGAAGCGAAGGGCGCCTCGGACGGAGAGCTTTGTGCGTGCGTACACTTCGGGTGGCGAAAAAGCGAGCGTCGTCGTCGTGTCGCGTCGGCGGCGGCGGCGGCGACGGCGGCCTTCTCCGCACGCGCGGCCACGGAGAAAGGGAAGAGGCGCGCGCGCGAATCGGAGTCGCCACCAGCGGCGGACCAGTCGCGCGCTCGCTCTCGCTCAGTTCGGAGCTCTCCGCCGAGTGGCTCTACAGAGTGCGAGAGGTCTCTACGAGCCTTTCACGTGCCGGTCAGTGTGTCTCTCTCTGTCTCTCGCTCGCGGCAGCCTTGTGTTTTTCCCCGCGGAAGCACTTCCGCGCGGAAAAAGCGGGATCGCCTTTCTTAGTAAGCCGAGGCGACCGCTGGCCTTTCCCGAGCCGACAAGTGGCTTTTTCGAACGAGCGCTCGGAAAATCGCAGGAAGATTTACGCGCATCGGGCGAAAATAGTCTGAGGTACGTTCCCGCTTCTGCGACAGTCGCGCTCTAAGCTTTGACTTTATTTTTATACGAGCTTCTGGTTTTATCGGGAGCTGCTGCAGTTTTACAAAGCCGTTTGTAAATGGCTGGCGGAACGTTCTTTTTCCAGATCGAACCGTCATTTGCGCGCGCGATGCTTTTTCAAAATTGCCAGAACAAACTGTGAAGCTCCGAAGATCGTATGAAAATTTTGTCATTCAAGAAAAGTTTGAGACAAAAGCCATTTTTGCATTTTTTTTTAAATTTCTCTTTTGCACAGTACTGTTTATAAAATGTTCATTTTTTTAACTTTGCATTTAAAAAAACATGCGTACATGTAATTTCATAACTAGAAAAGAATTTTAATACAATATTGTCATTCAAAAATTACCACAAATCACTGATTCCTGTATTTGGATATAATTTCAAAGTAAACTCAATTCCACCTGCTTCTAACGAAAGAAAAAGCCTGCCGTTCGACGTAAAATTAAAATAACCCCAAGAGCGAAGTAAAAAGTGCGCAGCGTCTTCCAAACAGAAGCATAAACACGGAGAGTGTCTCGCGCATTTCGCGGAACACCTTTTCCAACGCACTCCGCGCGCGACCTTTGTTTAGTTTGGCCTAAGCAAAACTCGCGCTTTGATTATGAAAGAATAAGGTTTCGCGGTCGGTTCGGCCGGAGTAATTTAATTCAGCGGCGGGTAAGCAATGCGACATGTTTGCTGTGCTCTCTCGTAAAAAGACACGTCAGGCACTCGAGAGTTCTAGAGCGGCGTCGCGGCATTTAGATGAGTTTCCAGTTGCCGCGCGGTTCTGCTGAATAATTCGGCAATCGTTAAAAACGAAAAGAAACGAAAAAAAGCGGGCCTTGTTACGCTGGCCTGTTCGGTTGGGAAAAGGTGGCGTTTTGCGGAATGAAAGCGACGCCGTTTAGCTGCCGAAATGGGAGATAATTTATTTACTCATGACTTATTGTGCGAAGTTCGGAGATAATTACAGGAGTGTTTTATTACGGGATTTAAGCGAAAATTTTCTGCCCGCTGCTCATTGTGATTGCGATTTCCGATGTTTTTGCTCTTTTCGGTAGCATTCTGAGTTTACGTTTGTTTCGTTGAAAACGATGATTAGGTATTAACGCGAATTAGGGAGTTAGGGGTTTGTTAGCAAATTTTAGTACGTAATTGGATTTTTATCCTGCTTAGATAATCTAATAATTCTGTTACATTTAACCAAAGAATATTTTCTTGCGCAGTAAGAAAATTACCTTTTCGATATAAGTGTAAATTTACTACAAAATACAAATTAATTTAAACTATTTATTTATTAATTTTTTACGGAGCATATAAACTTTTACTACCAAATAGGAAAATTTACCGTAAAAATTAGTAAATTTCCCCATATTTTGAATCGATTTTTTACTAACGTCGATAAATATACGAAAATTCTCCGTACACGAAATAAATTACATCAGCAGCCCAAACAACCTAAAACGCAACGTCAAACTTTAACCCCCCCTTACTTCGAAACACTGATTATCAACAAGTTTATTAGCAGCCGGTTAATTTTCGAGTCGCCGAACGAGAGGGAAACTGTTTCGGCCGTAAATTACAAGAAAGTAGCACGAAGGCATATATCCGAAGTTGACGCTCGTGCAGAGAGGAGGGTGCGAAAACTCGCGATAATGAGGATGACGATTTGTACCAATTAAAGTAATGTCAGCGGGCTTCCGCTCGATATTTAATCCATTTTTCTCTCGCAGCCTCCCCCTCCCCGCTATACCTTCGATCTTCGTCCGCTCTCTTTCATTTCCTGCGGCCCTTCTCCCCCGCCGGCTCGTATCTTGATTTACTTTACTTTGTTTCCGCGTACAATCGGTTTATTAACTGCGTGCTCCGTCGCGTTTACGTCCGCTCTCGTTCGAGGTGCTCTGGTATATGGGGATTCGACGATAAAAACTGGCGAGGGCTCGGTTTGAGAGTCGGTAAATTAGCCGGTTCGGTCGCTTATTTCGGGTATGTTGCTGGTCAATTCGAAATTGAATGGAAAACATTTCTGACGGCGGGGAAGCGGGGGAAAGCGCTTGAGAGCATCTTTTGTTCCGGAACAGTTTTGTCTATCGAATATTGTTTGCGGTATAACGGAATTTCGAAACCTTAAAGCGTTTATTGTACTCGCAAAATATGCCTTAACAGCACTTAATGTGTTATTCTATTGTTAGACAAATGGTTATCGATTTTCTTTATATTCTTGTCGATATTTGCCTGCATGAAAACGATCTACTTTGGGTAGCCGTGAATTGCATTAGTAGTAAACCGGAAGTAATTTAGAAGCGAATGCAAAGTAATGTACATATAATAATATATCAACGCTGAAGAGACTAAAATAACGTAGGAAACGATTTGTGTGATTTTAGCCTAACAAGACTCATTTATTTATATTTTCCCCGATACGAAGATAAAAAGCAGCTCTAAAATAACTTCGTTTTTTGCAGAAAAAGTTTAAGGCAGCAAGAACAATAATTTGGCATCTGGATCGGCTATACACTTTTCTCATTATAATTAGTTATATCAATTTTATAGATCACTGCAGAGAAGAGTGATTCAATAAAGTTTCACAAATAACTTATAAAACCAAACTGCGTACCAAAGTTTTAATTGATTTGCTGAAACTTGTACTTCTTAAAGGAGTTCGAAACAGTTACTTTAATAACGCAAACAATACCAACTTAAAAATTATACCGGCCCCTTTCGCAATCCGCCACCATACCGTTTTATTTCATCCACATATCCGAGTGAGAACGATCCTTTATCATTTCCCGCCCCGTCGAACGTCTTAAATCTCGCGTGAAATCCGATTTCGAGCTCGAACTCGAGCAACAATCCCTCATTTATACGAAAACACAAAGTTCAGCCGGCCCGCCGCACGATTTTTGCGCGGCGAAGTCCCAAGTTCGGCGGCTCGTTCGAGGCAGCGTCGGTTATACGGAGCAGCGCGCGCCGCGCTTGAATTCCCCGGGCGAAGTTCGGCCCTTCAATTAATTAAAATTGCCAAAGTTTCGCCGTCCGGCTCGGGGCGCATTACGAAAAGACTTTTGTCGAATGCCGGAGAGTAAACGCGCTTAAATTGAACGATTAGGAGAGCGGGGTATACGTTCACGGTTCCTTTTCGAAACTTGACCTTGTTCTCGATGGTGCGCGGTGAATTGGGAAGCAAGGTGCCTTCGAATTCGTTTTTTTTTGTATTAGTTCGGACGAGTGTATTGTAAAGCAGAATCAGTGAAAACTTCATTGATTTAAACAGTGAAATTAAAGTCAATTATTTGTTGGTAAATATCTTTTCAGATTACTGGTGCATTAATCATTTTCAGATTACTAGTACTGTTATGGATGCGATGTACCTTTTTATGTAAGAGTAAACATTTAAAATGTTAAGAAGGTATATCAATATAAAATTTATTCGAATGTCATGTTCTATCGAAGATAAGTGCTCCCTTATGAAATTGGTGCTGTTAGAAAAAAAAAAAGATCAGTTTTAGTAAAATTATCGTACTATCGAATAACGCCTCTTAGAGTTTTAACCAATAAAGAAAATAAGAGGGAAGAACCATTAGTATTTTTTATATCATTATGCCATTGCTCTGTCATCCGTACCAATTTTAAGCATTAGTCATTTTCATTGTTATTAGTGGTTACTTCTCAAATGCCATGCTTTATTTATACTAGAAAGTAGAATTTGCGCGCGCCGCACGCGTAGATTTTTTTAAGTTATCTTAGGATTATTGTTTAAAATATTAAAAATATATTTAAGATTTAAAATATGAAAATATTAATTTAAATTTATACGAAATTCCATGTTATTAAGTTCTTATTTTCCGTTCTAAACATTAACTGTGCGGCTTTCGCACGGAAACGCTAAAATTTTCGAAAATGCTTTAGAGCTTCGATTCGATACAAATCGCTGTCTCCCTTTTGTAGATGGAATGATGAAATAAGCAAGTGTAATTAATTATTTCGCAGTGGTCGACTTGCAACTTCATTGATTCTTATAGAGATATGAGTATAAAATATTTTCTTCTTTACACTTGTAGATTTTCTTTTATTACGCTAATAATTCAGAACGATTTTACGTATGAAGAATATTATATCCATAAAGTGGGCAGTAAAGTGAGCTTAGCAAAATTTCTATCGAAGTATCTTCTGCGCTGATATAAAAGAAGGAACTTTTATTATGCCGGTGTATATATGCACTAAGAGATAATATGTGAATTAATGTTAACATTTTTTACAGCACCGAATGAGATTATATGGAAATAAAGAAATTATTCATCCGAGGCGTTTTGTTTGTTTAATCATCGGGGTAATCAGAATTCCTTGTAATTTTAATAATTTACGAAGGGAAAATGCAATTCTTTGTTACCTTCATATCAATAAAACACTAAGTAAACTGCATCAAAGTTACTTTGAAAAGTATTAACTTCAACGCAAGTATTCCAGTTTTAAACAAGTCTTATAAGATTAAAAAATTCGGGTCACGTAGAGTCGCATGTCGAGAGGCGTAATTATATTACTATCGATACTCGAGAGAGTATTGGTTAAGTACCCGATCGTTTTAACAGCCTACCTTGCAGTGTCATCTGAAACTTTTATTATTCTTATTACCAACTTCTCGCATCTCACGAAAAGCACCAACTTTTCTCGCTCTAAAAACAAATGATTCCTCAAAGTTCCATCAAACCCTACAACGTCATTGCGTTCCACGCCAACTCTCCCCCGTTCCTTCTACGTCGTTCCTTAAAGTCCCAACTCGAGGGCCGCGAAGAACGAGGAGAAATAATCAAAGTTAAACCAGCCACTATCAGTGATTGAGCGCAGCGCCGCTCGCCGGTAAGAAAAAAAAAAAAAAAACGGGCGCGAAATAAAAACCAGAGAGAGGCCAGGAGGAAAAGCCGGCGATCGGTGCAGAATCGCCGGGTTCGTATGCGATAAAGGTGGTAATTTTTGTCTCTCTCCCCTTCGGAAATTTTATTCAGAATCCCTCTTCTCTCTCTCGGCGTAGGCGAGAGATGCCATTTCCCGCGCGCGCAGCACTTCACTCGTTTTTCTACACAATGAGGCGGCGAGGGTATAAGGAACGCCGCAGTCAAGCCGAGCGATATGCATTCAAAGTTTCCGAGCGTAAGACCCCGGGAGTTTTGCATGTATATATATATATGTATATATATATATATATATATATATATGCGGATCGTTGCCTACGCAAGACCGGCTAAATTGGCGAACATTCGGATTGAGCATTTTTCACCGGGAAAACTTGTTTCTGCTTAACGGCGACGGGGCTGTTTCTCTGGGCTTTTATACTTTTGCCGCTTTTTCTTCTAATAAAAATGCCTTCTTGCGTGCAACTTTCGGCGCCGGGGGAACTGTTTGTTTGGCTTGTTTTAGCGTTTACTCCGGATATCGAGGATTTTCTCAATTTTGAACTTGAATTTTCAAGGGTGGGTTGGTGCAGAGAATATATTTTGGCATTTCTGCAAGTTTTCCCTGCGTATTACGATTAAATTACCAATGGCTTCGAGAAAAATGGAATAAGTAAACAAGGAGATCTTCTGTATATTTTAGTATGAAAAACTTGTTCAAGCGGAACAAGAAATAGCCTGCGTTTTAAAACTTTCAGACTTAACGTTTCCACCATAGAATTTTTCTCCCTTCAACAATATTGTTCGCGATCAAAACAGCACTTAATCATACTTACCACTACAGTAAGTAAATACTATTAACGACACAATAAAACGAAACCAAATAATCCGACTAAAACTAGCCAAACGATAGAATTGCCCTTATTTTCCGGCCTGAAAAACCAGGCGAAAACTCAAATCAAACGATTAAAAAGCACAAAAAACGACCTTCCCCGCTCACAATAGTCGGCGAAAAATATCCGTCTACTTCCCTATTCTCCTCGTCAGCAGCTATTCTCAAGCAGAACAAGACTCCTCCGCGGGAGAGAAGAGACAGACCGCAAGCTTTTCAACCCGGGCATTCAACTAGCCGGGCATTCGGGTGAAAAACTTGCGCGCCTTGTCTTCTCCGTAGCGCCTCTGTGTATACGTATATACATCCGCGCTCGGGGCGCACTTTATCTCGAGCCGTCGATTCGACCCTTATCGCGGACCGGGGAGAGGGAGGAAAGAAGGAGAGAGGCAGGGATGCGTGCTTAAGTAGATAAACAGGCGGCCCGATAACGGATGGATATTTATTGTGGATTAGCCGGGTTTGCAAGTGTTTTCCGAGCCGCGAGAAGTAATTGAAGCGGAGGAGGAGGAGGAGGAGGGCTCGATTAGAAATGCGGAATAATATTTGTGGGGAAAACTGTTGCCGGCACTTGTTGGCTACGAGGCGGAGAGGACGGGAAAGTGGGCTGAGTCGCGGTTCCGATGTGAAATTTTATTTGTAGCTTGGTGAGGCGAAGTGGTGAGGGGGATTTGAAAGAGCGTGAAATAATTAGTTTACTTTTTTTTTTATGGAGGGATTATTTATTAGTGTACTGAAATGGAAAGTTTCGCGAAAGGCTGAAAAGTTGCTGAAATGGGTAAGAAATGCAAAGTAATGTTTGTGGAAATGATATTCCGACTTGAAATGTCTGCTTGTTAAAAAAACAGGTTTCTTGAATAGTAAACTTTACTTCTTACAGTAAGTCTGGAAGTAAGGCCAATAAAAAAGTTCAAATGTTTTTTTCGTGAATCTAGCAGCCTACTTTTATTAGATTAGACGTTGGAACGACGTTATTTTTGTTATTTTGATAATAACAAAATACGAAAATTTCGGTGGCGACAAAAAATAAAAAAAAATAATAACACGAAGAAAACAATAATGCAAAGTTTTTCGATCGACGAAAACTGATTGGGCGTTCGAAATAACATCGGCGAAAGCGCATTTTAACTTGAAACACCTGTGGAAAGTTAGGAAAAAAGCTCGGCAGTAAACTTCGCGCCTTAGCAGAGGTCTAAAAGTGAAGTTAAAAAAGTTGAAATATATTTTTATTAGAAAAACTTCGCCGATGGTTCGAAGTTCCCTTCGGTCGGGAAAGAACTTCGGCGGATCTCGATAAAAATTAGTTCCCCAGAAGAATAACAATATCGGTTTTAATCTCCAGATCGTCTTGAAAGCTTTCACGAGATAAGAAACGAAACTTTTCCATATAAATGCTAAATATAATACTTAGGAGACCTTAATTGATTAGTTCGAAAGTGCGTTTTAAAATTCCATAAATACCCCCGCCGACCAGTAAGTTTGCCAATCAAAAGAAAAGCCTGCCAACATTCTAATCGCCGCGTCCGATTCCTCCCGAAAGTTTCCCCGACTTATTACTTTACTTTATCCAGGTCATCATCCCACCTCTGTCACCGTTTCCTCGTTCGGCTCTCGGCTCTTTCATTAACCGGGCTAAAAATGCTGCAGACGCCGTCGATAAATCAGTCCCTCTCCTTGTTATTCAGCGGGTGACGCGCTTTATAATTAAATACCTCGGGGCTTCAAAGACTAGAATCGCAGGGGGAGAGAAAAAGTGTGACAAAAGCCTTCCTCTCTCCGGTTTTCGAGCGGATGCATACGTAAGTTTATGTGTACGCCGGGCGATATTCGTGCCGAGCTTCAAAAGGGGGAGTCTTGCGGTAATTGAAGCGCGAAGCATAACTGATATCGTTGCGAGAGTTTTCAGGCGGGGGAGATTCGACGTTGAATTCCGATGTATTGTTTCAGTTACGCAGGCATTCGAAACGTTCCGATGGTTTTAATGCTGGGCTGCTTTTTTATGGCGCGCCGTTATCGGGCAGCGAGCAGATTGATTAAATTTGATTAAATTTCATTCTTTTGGTGGGGTTATCGGAATATTGAAATCATTCATAAGTCCAAAATGCTGTCTTCGATTATGATTGGTCAATGGTTTCGGCCAAACTTTGTTACAGGAAATTATTGATCAGCGAGCAGTATTGTTGAAACTTAAAATTAGGTGTTAAATTCTTAAATTTTTAAATCAAAAGTACATGCTCCTTGGTAGAAATGGACAACATTTCTTACCTAGGAAATAGGTAGCAAAAGAAAAGATTAAGTAGGAACAAGCTAACCTTTTTAGAATATAATTTCCTAGCATGAAACGTTTTTTTTCTCATGAACTAAACATTTTATAGAATAAAAGCTTTAACCCATTTTTAAGGTATTAAATAGCTAATCTAAATGTTCTAGAAAAGTAAGGCTATGTAACCTCATGACACTCAATGTCATAATATGAAAAGAATTTTACCCATTGTCCGTCTACATAAGAAAACCAAAATATACACTACATTTATATTTATTTTAATTTTATATTAGTTTATTTACGTTTCATCTTCTGTAATAAAACATAAAGAAAGATTTATAATTAAAGTTTTGAAAGCTGATAATATAATTCTTAGCTATTAAAATCAAATTTTTTGGCAATTTAAAATGTGGAATTTTTTCTTGCGTATTTACAAGGTAAAACTTATCTTGTTATGTCAGAATGTATTTCATATTACAAGAATAACTTTCTGAGCTATTTACTAGCCAATGTCAATTAGAAAGAAAATTCTCAGTGAAATAGTGAAATCATGTGAAAAAAAGCGTTTCATCGCGACCTATTAAATAGCCATGGGACTTATCTATTAACTATTTTCCTGGCCATTTTCAATGCTGTAAATTCTACCAGGGCTTAAAAGAATTGTTTTGTAGAAATGTAGAATTCTTAGAAATAAAAAGCGTATTTCAACTGCTTTAAGATTAGTTTCTTAAGAACTTTGCGAAGTAGACTTTTCAGCATTATATCTCTGTATCCCAAACTCCCAGAGCTACATTTCCACTCATGAAACCACCGACAAATTCTCGACAATGCCCACTTCCCAATCACTTGGCCAAAAAGCGTAATCGCAAGGCAAAACACCCAAGACCCCCATGAATTATCAAAGCGCCCCGCGATAAAGCTAAAAGGGGGCAGTCAGAGTCGCGGAGGAGAGAACCGGCACCTGGTTCCCCGGGGAGCAGGAATCCCGGCCGTTCATATGCATGTAAATCAGCCCAGCAGCAGTGGTAAACACGTCGGTGCTCGGCAGAGAGAGAGAGAGAGAGAGAGAGCGCGAGAAACTTTTTCAAAAGCTGCGCTCCTCGTATCAAGGATCGGCGCATCCCCCGGAGCGAGTCGGGCCTAATCGAACCGAGCCGGGCCGAGGCCTCCATTATGCGTCGCCGCCACCGACGCCGCCGTCGTCTTTGAAGCGGAGCGACGCTTAAAGCGCCGAGGGAAGCTGCGAGGAGTCTGAAAGGGATATACTTTTCGACGAGTTTCTTTTGCGATGCCGGCTGGCGGGGGCTGCTGCTGTGAGGCTTTTTGGCGCCACTGTGCTTTGCGGATGGGCTTTGCGAATGGGCTTTGCGGACGAATTTTAGACTGACGGAGGGAGGGTGGATAGTAAGGGATTTTGCAACTGTTTGGAACCCTTTCAGTTTTTCGAGTACTAATTTCTAAAGTAAAATAAGTGAAAATTAAATTATTCAAAGTGTGTATGTATATATTCTCCATGTCAAAAGTCTTCCACGTGCAATAAGTGAATATTCACTAATTATCTAAGCGAAAATCATGTAAGGAAATAGAAAATTCATATATTCATTTTATTGTTCACTTATAAAAAAAATGAATTTTCAACTGTTCAACTTTCAAAATTATATTTTCACTTGTTTATACGTGAAAACCATAGTCACCTCCAAAATAAGGGAAAATTTCACTTATTCAGCTTTACAGCGTACGAGTACATTTTAGCACTAATAAGCAAGCAATTAGCAATTATATTTATTATAAAATGCTGTTTTGTTAAAAAAAACAAGGTCTAACAGTCGACATTTAGAGAAACTAAAATAGATATAAATGCTTTCAAAATTTTCAGTAAACGTTTGAACGATAATTAAAAGTAGCATTCACTTTTCTTTAAATTCTGAATTCAATGGTTAAAATAATGTATAATAAATTTTAATTATTCAAGAGTTCTTTATACTTTCACCCCAATCAAACAATTCTAAAATTTCATGAAATTCCGCGCAATACGAATGTGAAACCCTCGCAAATTTAGCACTTTGTTATATTAAACCTCCGCTAATGAATAAAAAGTATCGCAGCGGAGCGGACGCGAAAGATGATGGAGAGAGCGACTTTTTTAAAAGCCATGAATTACTGATTGAAAACTGCTATTAAATATGAACGAGTGCCATATCGGAGATATTTATTTCCATCCAAATCCCAGAGCTCATTTCATTCATAATTTAAGCGCGTGCACATATTGTATCTCGACGTGAAGCCAAGAGCCGAGCTTTATAAAAAGAGAGAGAAAAAAAGCACTTCCAGCCGCGAATTTGAACGTGTCAGCCGAACGCGAGATATTGTTTAGATTCGGGCGCGGGAAATTCAGCGGGGGATATCGCGGCGCAAAATTTTAATTAAACGTAAACAAAGCATTAGGAAGGCAAGGCGGCTGTGTAAGGAGTTTTAATAGATTCCGCCTTTGAAGAGAGAGGCTTGGAACACGCCACGAATATCAAACGCGGGGATTTCAGCGAGCGACGCGGTTTATTTATCATGCGCTTCGGCCGTTTTTTGCGCATTCATTTGCATTTTTTTGTTATTCACGATGGGTGAATCGGGAGATTATGTTTCATATTTGATTTTCTTTTTGCGATTAATGAATGAAACTTCTTTATTTGCGGATATCGATTCGGAAAAAGAGATGACATTTTCATAAATGGCTTATATATTTTCTATATTGTCTTTCTTGATTTTTTTTTCTTGTCATGAAAATTACAATCAAATTGTAGACGAGGGATGTTCATTAGTAAATTTCGCCGTATTTTGTAGTAAATTTCACGAAAATTCAAATTAAGTTAAAAGAAATACAAAATGATTCATTATTTTTAGTGAAAACGGTATTTCTTTTTTTTTTTTAACATTCCCACTCTTATAAATTCACATCCTCGACAATTCTCCAAAGCGCGCGGCCGAAAGACTCGCGAAACGAGTAGATTTCCCGGGTGAAAAATCGGCCGGCTCTTCCCGCTGCTCCCCCTAAGCTCTCGGTGCCCCTTTCCTTAATTCCGAAAAAAAAGTTGTCTCGAAGCGCACCGAGCGTCATTAATTCCCCGCGGCCGAAATATCACTCCTCGAGGAGAGACGCGCGGAAAGCTCCTCGTCCCGTGGCGATCCTCCCCCCTCCCTCCGTTACAAAGCCCGATAATAAACTCCATTTATTCGTCTTAATCTCCGGCTACTTTTCTTGCTCCTCCGGCAGCTTTATCTTGCGCGCTCTCTCTTGCTCTCCCCCTCGTTAATTCATTAAACTCGCGCCTGCGCGGCCGCGCGCGACGGCGGCAAAACTTTGTTGCCTTTGAAGATCGACGTCAGGCTGCGGGCGAGAGAAAATTTCGCTTTCCCGCGACAGAGGGAGAGAGAGCGGCCGGACCGCCGATCACAGCTGATTAGCGCGATCGGATTTCCCGGCGTCTTCGGGCGTGAGACTGCGCGCGCCGGTAAATTAAAAATTCCTCTTGCCGCACAAAGGGGCGGGCAGGGGGCGGCGCGGGGAGTTGCTCGACGGGGGGAGCATTAGCGGTGGGCTGCAATGCGGAGAGCGGGGCTCTGCTGCTGCTGCTGCTGCCGCTGCTGCGGGATGGTAAACAATTTGTAAGCGAAGAGAGAGAGAGAGAGAGAGGAAATCGATTATAATTATTTAGCCGGGACGCTGAGAGGCAGCGGGGATCGATCATGATTAGAACATTTCTTCGTCGGCTCGGATTCTAATTTATTGGTTTAGTGCGGGTTTCGGGTTCGATGGGGAGGCGACGGATTACAATGGATTCGATTTCAAACCTTTTTTTAGAATTCTGCGATATACTGTTGATGAATGTACGGTAAGCTTGTGGCGAAAAATTAAAATGTCTTTTAGTAATTTATTAACAGATTGCAAAATTCTATAAACATACCTATAATTCTTCGTAAATTTTAGAAGATTCTTACAAGGAGAGTGTATGACATTAGCATAATGGATTTTCCTGCAACTTTGGGATATGTTTTCTAATGTTAAAATATGAAGAAAGCCGAGTCCGTTCGGCCTATCGCTTGATTTTTCAAAAGTTATTGTGCTCTTTTAGTGAAAATCTGAGAAAAATCACTTATAACTTCTCAAGTATTAACGGTACAGTATTTTAACTATTGACATTCGAAAGCTAAGATCAAATCCTATCGATTAAAAAAACACAGCCAACAATCTTTATTTGTTTAAAAGTTATAGCTAAATAAAAAATTTCAATAAAATTAAGCTAAAATTACATAGATTTTTTATGATATTTTAATGGTCATTCCTTGTTTAATTATAACTTTTGAACAAATAAAGCTTTTTTTGATGAATTTTTTTAATTGATCATCTCATCTTTCAAATGCCAATAGTTAAAATACTGTACCGTACGTTAATAGTTGAGAAGTTATAAGTGATTAAACAAAAATCGATTTTTCATAAATTTTCGCTAAAAGATTAGAGCACATAACTTGAAAAATCGAGCTTTAGGCCAAACGGACGCGGCTTCCTTCATATTTCAACATTAGAAAACATATCCCAATATTATTGGAAAATCCGTTACCCAAATGTCGTACACTCTCCTTGTTAGTATATTTTCATATTTTTTCTAGCAAAATTTACTAGAAATTATGAAATTCTTACACATTTTCAGAGTCTATTACCAAAAGTCACTGTCATTTTTACAATAATTACAACGCCAAATATTAGCTTATTCACGCTAATTTGCGAAAAAGGTTTTTGTCCTTTTTGTCTCCCCGCGTGCTTTATCTGCTCAGCAAAAATTTTCGCAGCCTCAATAAACTGCACGAGTACAAACAAGCGCCGCGCGCGACATGTTTATGAAGTAGTTTCCCCGAAAACATTTCTTAAATAAAACGCGCGCGAGCTTGAATTGTATCGAATGAAATAAGATAAAAGGTTTCGCGCCGTATGAAGCCGAGAAGGTACTTTCACTTATCACTTTTGCATGCTCGTATCTAACGCAAACTTTTCAAGCGAGTCGGAGATATCCGACAACTGAAATTGTACGCGAAATTGTTTCCCTAAAAGTGGCGAAGGAATGTATTAATGTACGCGTCCAGGCGAGGAACGATGTTTTTTTTCTTTGCTTTTAATAAATTTTCCACGGGATTTTTGTTGATAAAGTTCAGCCCCTTTTATTTGCTTTGAAATTCAATGTGCATTGTACAATAACGAAGAATAACAGGATAATGGTATAAGCTCCGGTGTTTCTTTGCCGTTATTTTAGAGAGCAAATTCACGTCAATTTGAATCGCTGTTTTCACACTCGCGGAGCGCTAAATATACTTATTTTGTAAAAAGTAAGCGTTAAAAGTCCATAAATTTTTGCCGGAAAATTTGTTTTTCTAACGTCTCTCTATATTCTCCTAGAATCTCAATAATAAAATAAACTATTTCGTAAATCCATTGTGTATTTTTGGTATTGCGTTTAAACAGCTGCTCATGGCGAATGTAAATAATTACCGAAATAAATACGTCACGCGCAACGAAAGGAAAAACATTCGGTTCGATGTTAACTGCAGATTAATTCAATGGCTTAATGGACGATCCATTTTATCCAGACGTCGCATTTAATGCGGTGTCGAATCTAGTAAAAATCACAAAAGCTGACTACGTCGATTTCGGCAGCTGACTGACTCATTCGTGTAATAGCCGTAATTAAAGAACTTGGCTTTGAAAGATATCTCCTTCTTCTCTGGAAATATATAACAGGCTCCGATAAAAAATCGATAAAGGTTTGAAATATGGATTCAATACACTTTTAATGTGTGTTAATTTGATTACATTAATAGCAATTACCTAATAGTTAATTTTTGTAATTTTATTGATTTACTGTATTGCAGCTATTGAAATAATGTAATCGAAGTACAATCGCTAAGTGATTTTGGTTAATTAGTGGCTGAAATTTCAACCATCAGTACAAATATATTGTTCAACCAGTTAGTTCAATGAAGTTTGAAAATGAAAATCAAATATCAAACTAATCCTATCACATTTTACATTCCACTTTCCCTGACTTTGTTATTTAATACACAATTCCTGATAATTGTACTGATATTCGAGATATAATTACACGTTTAATTAAAAATATGATAAGAAAGATGGTACGTAAGTAGACCAAGTACGCTTATATTCGATTGTGAATATAGATGTAAATACGGTTTCAGAGCAGGCAATGACGTAAGAATCTTTTCATGCATTAAGTAGAAAGATGCCTTGCGTCACCATTGTTTAGATTACTTTCATATTGCATATGAACGTAAACCTTTTTACTATCCAATATTTGAAAGTCGAGGAGGTTTTTGTCAAGCCTCGAAGTGCCAGTTGGAGCTCTCGAATGAATTTCGCATTAAAATGTCTAATTCGTTAATTACATTGTGTAAATCGTTTTTCGCGTGCTTTTTCGTTATATATTTTTTGACGGTACGTTTTCAGAAGGTCTTGTTGGATGGAAAGGTGGCGTGCACGTTTTTACTTCGTAGTTAATTAACTGCGAAAACGTGAAAATATGTTGTGAAAATAAAACGCGTCGAGAGATTTTAACGTTAAAAGTGAATTCGATATGCTGCGTCCGACTACAAATTGCTTAGTTTTAGGTCTCAAATTTTTGATTTCATGGAAATAGACATGCTCAGGTTAAAAAATAAACCTTTATTTTTCACCGGAAACGATATTTTTTAACAAATCGTTAAAATTTTTTACGCTTCGAAATTTTTATCGTTACGAAACTTCGCTTCGAAATTTGCACCTTAATTTCAGCCCTTACTTTTGAGTAATAAAATTTGTAAAGAAATGTAAAACCCTTAACTTTAGAGTCGAACCTAAATGCACTACTTTGAATTCGCTTCCGAAGAAGGACATTTTTCGTAAAAGGCACGGAATACTTCGTCTTTACGCGATAGTTAAATCTTCAGTACTCCGTCAAAGGTTTATTCGCGGGTATAAAAATGTACGCGAAAAGGTAAAATTCCCTCTCGGATTATATTTATGACCAATCTTCCAATTATAAGAAAGACGTCGGTTGTCAAAAAAGAGTACGCAAGTTTTATTCGGTTATAAATATTATTGTATGATTAGGAAGGAAGACATTTTTTAAAACGTGTTTTTATAGAGAAATATTAAACTTTTAAAATTCATCTTATATTTTTTCACATTTTTTCGGAAAAATTTACTAATTTTTACAGATTTTCCGTTATTACCAAATCACTAAGCCATCCTAATTGTCGCTGTAAATTTTTCCCCGTGTACATTTTTATCCCGCTTTATTAAATAATATAGCGATTATAAAAGAAACTACTTGTAGCCGGTCTTATTTTTAATGAAAAACTCAAAACCGCTCTCCTCTAATCCCCCTCCCCGTCATAAAACGCGTCTGTCTCCCTCGGGTGATTAAAATTTCGACATTGATACTTCTCGCAAACTCTTTCGAACGGCGATAATCCCCGGTAAACCTCTCGCAAACATAATCAACCCAGAAATTACCCGCAAAAAGTACGATCCCCGGCGAATAAGGAGTCTCTCTCTCCCTCCCTCCCGAAGCGTCCAGCGGCGAAAACAGGCAATTCGCGTGGAAAAGCCCCGAGATTTGAATATTTCGGCTGAAAAATCGAGCGACTCCCTCTTTCTCTCTCTCTCTCTCTCTCTCTCTCTCGTCGAAAGAAACCGGTCGCCCGCGGCGGTCTGCCTCGGCTCTCTGCTCTCGGCCTCATGGGAAAAACGGATCCTTAGCCCGGGGCGGAATTGCGCGTTGCGCGACCTTTTTTCTTTTTTTTTTTCTTTCCAGAGCAGCGCCTTAAAAAGTTGCGAGAGCCGCGCGCAGCTTAGAGAGCAGAATATATATATATACATACGTGTATACGGCGGCGATTGTCTATTACCGGCAATTACGCGCCTCGCTCTTCCCGATCGTGAAAGTGTAAAACGAAGCGCGCGCCGCCGCCGCGGCTCTCTCGAGAGGCAGCAGTAAAGTCGAGCGGCGGCGGCGGCCAATTTTTCCGGTGTTAATCTCGCGGATGATTTTGGTTTAACGCCCGGCGGTTACGGCCGGGGAGTAAAAAATTGAGTGCCTCGTCTTATTACGCTTTAATTATAATGGGGTATTATTTCCGACGTTCTCGCTGGGCGACGCCGCGAAGGATGGAGGAGGGGGTTTAATAATGGTGTCAATGTTTGGGCTTTAAAATGTTTGGTTTAACGGGGTAATGCGATTAGAGTAAGTTGGCGTTTTTACGGAATGGACTCTGTGCTTGACGTGATGTGCAGCTTTTACGGGCGCTGGAAAATTTATTCTTGTCGTCGGTGTAATAATTTTGGGTTTCAGCTGTTTTGTAAATCTTGAATTATGGCGGTGTAATATTTTTTAAGATTAAACGGCTTCGGTCGGGAGGTGAAAAAGTGGTGGAGTATATCGTAATTATCATATTCTTTTATAAGTTAGGCATAGAAATATGTTCTGTAGATTCTTAAAGCATCAAAAAAAGAGCGATCCGATTCGTGTTTACTAACTGTTTTCGACACAATAATTTTTCATTATTTTTAAATGTCTTCTAAGCATGGAACAAATCTCAAATTAGATTGAAAAACGCGAGGATCTGCAATTGTCGGCTTTTACATTTTCCTTTAAAAGTATTGTAATAACAATCGCTTAACGTTTTCTTTAATGTAATTGTACTGTATTGTATTGAATTTTATTGCACAAATAAGCTCATACAATATGAGCTGCCCACGGTTTTACAGCCTCTGCTATTTAAGCTGTCGTACCCCTGGTAAAATAGCTGACATTTTTATGCCAATTTATTTTTTATTTGATTGTAAATTTTTACTACATTATATAGCATTTTTTGATACAGAATTTACTTAAATTTTTCTATACCGTAGACCAAAATTTATCGGAATGTATTTCATTGTTTCTTTGTGTAATTTTTACTATATTATATAGCATTTTTTGATGCATTATGTATTAAATATTCATACAAGTATATTAAATTTGCTGCATAAATCAAGTTTAGCTCCCGATTCATAAAAAGTATAGCAATTTTAAATTAAACATTTTTCTCCGTGTAACCATTAAAAATACTGTTATTTCTACTAGAGAAGTTTAACAGTCAAATATACGCGTATGTCAGTCGTTAAAGTCACAAATTACAACAGTTCCGTTTAAATTCACACAATACGTGTCAAATTTATCCTATTTATAATTTATATTTACATTTAGTCGAGATCAGCGAAGTGCATCCAAGCCACCAACCGATCGAGAATAATAATATGTATTCGTAAAAAAGAAATGTTTCAAAACGACTAAGAAGCTAGACATCAGTAAAGCAATTTAGAAGCGATTTACCGATTTATCACGAAACCAATTTATTTTTTACTATTATTAGATTTAATCCGTCTACAATTCAAACATCGACTCCTCCGCAAAACAAATCCCTCAAAACTGTATCCTTCGCCATTCTTCCTCCGCTATATCCACCTTTTAATTCCCCCCCGAATCCGAAACGATCATTTCCCGTCAAGGCCCCGAAGGAAAAGTCGGCCAGTCCGAGCGATTAATCAGCCCAAAAATAACGTCCGCGACGTCGCGTAAACATCGCGTCCCGACCATTAATATCGCATCAAGAGCAATAAAGCAGCATTACCGCGCGACCCGCCGAATCCTTAAAACAGAAAAGCGTCCAAAAAAAAAAATAAAACAGCCGTGCGCCCGGCCTCTCTCCCGAGTGATTTACACGAGAGCGCACTTGTAAAAAAGGCGCATAAATTCACTGATCCCCCCACCGTACGTCTTCCTCCCGGACTGGCGGGCATATTTAAACGCGCGGCCGGTAATGTATGCGGCTCTGGAAATTTGACGCCGCGCGGCGATATCCGTCAAGAAGAGCGCGGTAATTGGCGGCCGGAGAAAAGAGAGAGGAGAGAGAGCGCGTTCTTTTTTTCCGCTCCAGAAATATATAGGCGGCGGGCCGAGAGAGGGAATATTCCCTTTCGCGGGAGGCTATCGACGATGCAGCGGCGGCCCGCCTCTTTTTCTTTTGTTTTTTTTACTTTTCGGTACTTTGTAGAAGCGAAACGCAGCCGGCGTATCGCCGCCTGTAATGGCTTTGTGCGGAGGAGTATTGACATTTTTCGGAAACGGCGCCCTGGAACAAGAGAGAGAGCAGGCCGTTCTTTACGGTAATTGCACGGGGGGGGGGGATAAGCTATCGAACTTGGACGGTTTTTTGCGGGGCTTTTTGAGAGGGTTCCTAGCTTCTGATTCGCTTTCGACAACAATATAATGAGTTTAATGGGTGGATGACGCGGAAGGGGATGTAGTTAATGATTAGGTTTTGTGAAGTAGTTTATATAGTAAGCAAAATGTGAGAGGTTTGATTTTTCTTGGTGAAACGACTTTTGTATGATTTTTCGGCCATTTTTAAGTTTTGATTCATTGTAAACTTAAAAAAATAAATGTTATGTTTTGTAATCAAATATTAGTATGGAATAGTGGAGTACGTAAAGTATTGAATTAAAAATTTTTAATATTTATTGTGAAGATTATACTATAATAAGGGCAAAACTAAAAAATTGATTCATCAAAAATGAAAATCAGAACTTATCAAAGCGTTTAGCACAATTTTTATTTATTTATACGGGACGTTCACTCGCTACAGTGGTTCTCAACTAAGAAAAGTTACGCGAAAAAGTTGAATGCGGGCATAAATAATCCAAACAATATTTGATGACGTTGCCAAGTCTCACCTGACTTTCAGACGGATGCAAAAACAAATCTGTGAAATTCTGATCTTTGTTCAACTATTTCTCGAAAATTAGTAGCGGATGATATTATAAAAATGGTCGCATATTCTATATATTGCATAGAATCATAAAGTAGTTTTTTACAACAATTCGAAGATAACTTTTTAGCTATCTTTTTTAGCTATCTAAAAAAATGTTCTGCCTAGGAAAGCTTAGCAAATTAGGACTTCCGTGTTAATAAGCTCAAGTTTAACATTGAATTTCTCAAATTTTAATATCGAAAGTATAAAGCATACTTAAATTGACGTATAATGTAAATTTTAAGAACATTCGAAGAAATTGCATTTATCGCGTGAATGTCGAAGCAGCTTGAATCTCTATTTGAGATTCAATTGCACAATTTTATATAAGAAACGCCATAAATCCATTAGAGTCTTTATTAGCAATTTTAACGTCTCATAAATAGTTACATCTTGATCGTAACTATAATTTCGCTCTGAAGATCGAGTTTCTCCCCGTCGCGTTACGAAGAAAAGTTACATCTCCCAATACGCAAATAAAAAATTCTATTACTTCCGCCAGGCGTTGTGCTTCACTATATCCGCCCTCGGCATCTGATAAAGATTTAAAGGAATATTTGAATAAAAGCAAAGCTACACCGTCCAATAAAAAGGCGCGCGCGAAGCGTGCCAGGCGACACATCGCGAGATAAGAAAAGCTTTTACGAAGAGGAATAAATATTTTACAGCCTCATTGTGCCCCGCTAACAATGCCGCCTCGCGAAGATCGTATGACTATTATCTCCCAGAATGTAATTGGGGCGCGATCTCATTTTTGCCTCCCCCTTCCAGCAGCCGCCTCGAACTAGTAAGTAGGTGTAAGACACTGCGCTCAGCAACAGTTTGAACTTGCAGTATAGCGCTCGATTCGCCGCCGCCGCCGTCGTCGTCCCGAACTACTCTAAATAATTAAGGAAAGCAGCGCCAGCTCCTGACGGAACAAAGCGGATTCGATTTCGCATGATTTCGATGTTGCAAAAGTGTTGGTCGCTTTTTCGCGCGAGTTTAATTCACTGGGCGAGACTTCATTTTGACCGTCGATTAAATTGTTTGATAAACGAGCTGAAAAGCACTTTTTTAAAGATAAATTTGAAAATAGTAATAATATCTTATCGTGTGATAGCTTTATGTTTGTATACTTGATCTTTGATCTAATGATGACAGGTAGAACTCTGTCCCACTCGATATTACGATACTGAATTTTGAGGATATTGGCTTAGCCACAATCTGCAGAATGTACTATTTGATGAATATATTTTCGTTTAGGAAAGTCTAACATTTAATTAGAAGAATAATGAATTGAATTTTAGGTTTGGCTGAATACAAAATTCATCGATTAAGGCGTTTTGAAGGTGAAGACAAAGGCAACATCTTATAAATTCAATATCTTCTTATCGAATCAGACGAAAGAGTTCTGCCTGATTTTAAAAGGTGATAATCAAAGGGTGTTACATACTTAAACCCCATTACAGTTAAAGCAGCTTAAAAGCCTTTGCTTTTCCTAGCAGATTGAAAATCATGTTTCATACAAAGATTCGAAAAGACCTTTTCCATCGAACTATTCTTCCTCCAACTTCATCATCCAAAACGACTTTAAAACCCTCCATGCAGGCTTGGAGGCACCCGGTTGAAAAAGTCCGATAAAACCCGATAAAAAAAAATTCATATCAGGGCATATGTGTGCATTTGCACCCAAA
>JAWWEO010018753.1:0-21426 GCA_035582975.1 Ormyrus labotus
ATTTTAATTTACAATTTATTTATTAACAATTGTTTAGTTATAATTTATATGATACTTTTTCAAAAATTTGCAAAAAAAATATTCTAAAAATATCTAAATACTAAAGCATGTCTAATTATCTTCTAATATATTTCTATAACCGATCGAGCGTTAACGAGGGAGGTAAAGCATTAAAAAAATTAAAACTAAGTTTTTCAAAAATCGAAAATTTACGATAAAAAAAAAGAAGACAAACAAAAAAATATTTTTTTTGCCGCCATGGAAAAATAAATGCAAAAAAAAATGAGCCGTGAACGATGAAAATCCGTTCAGTACAAGCTGAAATTCGGCGTATACACTCACACACACACACACACACACACACACACACACACACACACACACACACACACACACACACACACACACACACATACATTCATACAGACATTTTTCAAAAATAATTTATTCTATTTCCTGACACCTTAAAATAAAGTTATAACCGTTTTTTCGAACAACTCCAAAAATTACTATCACAATGCTTCCTCTAGGAGGAAGCAAAAAAATTGAGGGCATTTTACCCATTTTAATGCGGAATACCCTTTGGTTACTTTTAAAGGGCGATTTAAAGGTTCAAATTGTGGCAGTGATTAAAGGTTAAATCGATCAAAGCGCGCGTCAGCTCGAAAAGGCGTAACGCGAGGAAAATCGGCGTAGCTAATACGTGATTTTTGCTTGAAAATAAGAGTATTGCGAAAGGGTAACAGGTCGATAGTAGAGAGAGTTAGATGTAGAGAATAATGTAGGGCTTAGAATGTTACCTTGAGGTACGCTTTTTATAAGGTGTAAATCGGTTATTACGCTGTTTATTTTTTCTTGAAAAGTTTTTTGTTTTCTAAATAACGCACGAAAGATTATTGACATACACAACTTATGACATTTTAGTATAATAAAATTGGCAAAACATTAGTACTTACTGCGCAAGTCGTGAGGGCATCTGGCTGCATTGTGGTTATGTTTCTCTAGCGATTTCACTTTGTATAATTGTTTTTAAGTTAATAAGACATCAAAAACCTCGATTTAATTATTATATTTTCATATTATGCCCATTAATAATACGTTTTTTTCGTGTCATCATATTTATTTATTATCAGTAAATATCGAAGTTCTCTCGTGACCAATGGTTCCGTCTATATAAGTTCCAAAATTATTTTCTCAAGAATCCAACTGTCGATAAAAAAAAATTGTTCTTTCTAAGCTTTAAATTGAAATTTAAATTACATTAAAAATAAAAAAAAATAAAGTTAAAAATTAAATTAAATTAAAAACAAAAATTTAATATAAAATAAAATTTAAGATTTTTTTAAAATTTAAACTCATTCATAAAAATTAATATGTTACATAGTAAAAATTGCAATAATTTGAGTAAAAATTACGTCATATCAATATCAATATTTATGGCTTAAATTTGTAAAAATTACTTTCTCTGAAAGAAAAATTTACCATTGCATTAAGTAAAATATACAACTATTTTAATTTGTCCCACGAGAGCTATAAAACATAGTAAATTTTAACGAAGATTTTTCTCAGTGCATAAGCTTTAAAAATAAAAAAACACGTATGTATTAGAGTTCTGAAACGCTATGATTTTTCGCATGGTTTTTTCTCGATTTGACCTTCAATTGATCTTAATCAGGTCTGGGAGGTAAAGGCGGGAAGGCCCGTTTGTGGTGGAATTGATTAGTTATCGAGTATGGATAATAATAATAAAAAAAATATATGGCGAAAACTGGAGGAGGCTGAAAACCGGTCAAACTGACCCTCCTCTTTTAACCCTTTGCGGCTCAGTGGTAACCTAAATTACCACCTTTTTTTCACAACTTTTTTCTCTAGATTCGATGTTTTTGAAGTGATAACAAAAATTTCTTATTGATATCTTACTTGAAGCATTGTAGAATGTAAAAAAATGATGAACGTGTTGCGTAAAATTATAAATAGTGTAGCGGGGTGATTATGAACGACGGGCGCTCGCCCACGCGCAGAGGCGGCTGGGTTAGGAAAAACCAGTCGCAGGGAGGCCAAAAGAAAGTTTATTGAAATGAATAGTTCGCCGGCCGAAAGAGTGGCACGGATCGTCGAGCAATATAATAAAAAGAATCAAAATTAAAAGAACAAAAGTAAGAGAAACAAAATAAAAAAGAACAAAAATCGATCTATGAAACGCGCGTCTAATTCCCTAGTGGTTGTGCGCCCGCAATCTAATGTAGCGCAAGAAAGTTATCAGTCGGTGCTGATCGTCAACACGGTCATAGCTCTGCCGGTTCGCGCACCGAGAGGGAATACTCGCTGTTTAGGAGAGCCGAACACTGCCGAGCAAGGCCGAGGCTTTACAAACTTCAAACCGTGCGACGGTTAGCTCGCCGAAAGCAACTTGCTGTGTTACTCTCCCCTCTCTCTCACTCTACCGTGCAACTTGTGCTACACGACGAATACGCCACCACCGATGCGCTCGGATAAAACACGCAAAACTTAGATTGGCTGCGCCGAACGTTCAATTGAAGGAAAATTGCTGCTAAACTCGTGTAGCACCGTTCACAAAAAACAAGCTCGATGGCACACGCAAAAATCACCATCAAAACCGTTTGCAAAAACTCGATCCTGAAACTAGCGAAGAACGCGTGTGGTCAAGATGGCTGTCTTTTCGCCTTCGCACGCGCACCCTCATCGACGATTAACCGCGATGATGCGGTGCGACCATCGCGAACGTCGTTACAATAGTTTTAAATAAACAAATTTTGAATATCGCTCTGTTTTACGAAAGAATGTATTTTTGAACGACGTATTGAATAAATTGAAACGAAACTTGGTACTTCAGGGTTTTTGGAGTTGCTGATTACGAATCCGGAGCCAGATTGGAAAAATTTAAGAATCTAACAGCTTTTTAAAAAACTCGTTCGCCATATTGGATCCGCCATTTTAAATTTTGAAAGTCTGACTTTAGATTCGTGATCAGCGACCCCGAAAACCCCTTAAGGTGCATATAAAAGTAAAATTTATTTGATAGAAAAAAGTGAGCCGCCAAGGGTTAAAATATATATTCGTATGCATAGATGTATGTGCTGTCCAGCGATATGTCACAAGACATAAAATTATTGTTATCTATCCTTTTTTTGTTACAAGATTTCTTTACTTAAAAATGTAACACTCATAGAGGGCACTTCCACGTACGTACAAGTTTTAATAGTATTTTTTACGTGCAAAAGAATTGTAGAGGGATAACAGACCTTTATCGTCAGTGGAGAAAGAAAGATGGAATCATTGTAAACAAAACCGTCTCTCATTCTGAAGCGACGACTGCGGATGAGCCACGCCTCTTTCCCTTAGGTGTCGCCTTTTCGAGCTGACGTACGCTCCGGTTGGCTTAATTTTGTTGATTTTCAATTCAGCATTATTCAAATTCTAAGCATCGGAGAGATAAATATTTTGGCTTAGAATTTGTTCCTCTGTCCGTGGGTATACCGTTTAGAATATCTTTTCAGAACACCCTGTATACAAGGTAGGATATTTTAACCAATCCACGCAAATATCTCTTGAAGTAGGCGAAACAAAAAAAATATACTAGACAAAAGTTGTTCGGTTCGGGACATGGGTCATTAACCTTAAATTTGACCTTGAGCTTCGTTTTCAAGGTCATTTGAAGGTCAAATGGTGTTACTTAAATAGCAACCCTTACAGAAAAATATTATAGTACGATATGTTAGTATGATTATAATTAATTGTAATATTTTCGCACTATTATAATCTACCACAGTAAACTATAGTGTAAAACTATAATAAAAAACTATATCTTGTAATAGATTCTGTAAAATATTATAGTAATCTCTTATAGTTCAATTATAGGAGTATACTTAGTTTAACTATAATCTTATTATAATAAATTATTGTTTAACTATAGTTTCCAATATAGTCACTTACTATAATTATTTTTCGTCAGGGAACTCGTATTTTTTGCAGATTTTGAAAGAGCGGGAAATTTTACGTTCACATTTGTATCCATTTTAAGGGTGAGAGTAACCAACGTGGGTCAGTCTCTCTAAAAATGTCAAAACTAACATAGAAAACTCTAATCAAAGGTCATTTTAATCGCCTTACTTACCCCGAATCATTTTTTGATTGGGGCCTCGTCTGGAGAATTAAAACTGACAAAATACGAGTCAGAAGTAGTCAGCCCGAGAAAGCAGTGGAGAATAACCACTCCAGTTAAAAAAAAATATTTTCCCTTGTAGGTAGCAATTCACTTCTCGCTTATTTAATCGAATGTTCGAAGTGATGAAATAAATTAATCGTTCACACCTATTTTGTATATGAGGGCCGTTTATAAGCATACGTTAATGATATTCTTTTTTATCAGTTTTTGATTGAATTAATTAGTGCTTTACTTAATTGCAAAATAAAAATAAATTATTATTTAATAGAGTTAATAAGAATAATTTTCGTAGTTACCAAACCTGCCATATTTTTCTTATGTTAGAAATATAAGAAACTGATTAAGTCAATAGAAATTATTTTGAGTCACTGTATGAATCCAAGAACAGGTTACACATTTAAGCTATCTGCGGTAAATCAAATTTTATGATACTTGGATGTTAGCATTAGTACCTATTCTTGAATTTGTATAATTTTCTTGGGCATACTTATTGGCTCACCTGGTGTTATTTAGCTTTTGATAACTCAGTTCCCATCTCTTTGACGATTGACTAGTTCACACTGGAGCAGAAAATGACTTTTTCTGCCCTCTGGCCGGAAAGCGCCAACTTTCTGGCTACTGCGCGAAACGAAGTTGCCGCTTTCCGGCGACGTCGCACAGAAAAATAGTATATACACCTTGGCTTCGCCTCAGCCGACAATTACGTGTGATCTAAAATATTTCTTATTTTACTGACCTAGATACGTAATATACTATTATTGATCCACACAATTTGTAATTTTTTAAAATACTTCATTTTTCGGCTTAGTAAAATATAGATTTCAAGTTTTGGGTTGTACTAAAATATATATGTTAAATTATTAAACTTCTGAAAAATATATTCTTTTTCATTAAATGAATAGTATTATATTATAAGTAGATTTAAATGAAAAATTTTTCTAAATTACTTGTATTTATATCTTATAAATTCTTATCTTATCACAATTTATTATACGTTGCAACATTTTCTTATTTCAGAACGCCGAGAAGATGAGCCTGATTATGGAAATGAAATAAAACGTGAAATAGAACAAGAACATGATCAAGAACAAGAGAATGAAACTGAAGAATATAGTTGCTCTTATTGCTCTTTTCAAACAACATCTAACGATGAGCTAAGAAATCACCTTCAAATTGTCCATGCGCATGAAAATGATGAAGTTATTGATAATTTAAAAGAAGTTCCACATTCCGACTTACTATGTCCTTTGTGCCAAGATTGCTTCAAACATCGTTCTGAATTAGAAAAGCATGTGATGCAGATTCATTCTGTCAATTCTGATGGTTTACAAAGATTGTTACTTCTTGTAGACCAAAGTCATTGGTTGAATAATAATCCACGTATGAGTGCATCGCTTACTTGTTCAAAATCACCTAATACTTTATTTAAAAAAGATGAAGAGAATGTAGAACAAATTAATATCGATGAAGGAGAAGAGGGTACAAAGTGTAATATTTGTTTAAGAGTGTTTCGCTCTGTAGAAGAACTCCAGCAACATCATAGAGAATCTCATGCAACAACTTTACCAAGTTTAGCTGTGAGTGAAAAACATGTTTATAAATACAGATGTGGACAATGCAGCTTAGCTTTCAAGACATTAGAAAAATTACAACAACATGCACAATATCATGCTATAAGAGATGCAACCAAATGTGCTATATGTTGTCGTTCCTTTCGATCAGTACAAGCTCTTCATCGTCATTTAGAAACCGCTCATACAGAATCGCAGGAAGATGAAGTTATACAATATAAACAAAGTTTAACAAACGCTCATCCATTTTTACAAGTATTAACAGAAGAAGCTCTTCGAAGGCAAGGAATTTATGGTAACGAACAATTGATCGAGGAAGAAGGAAAACTTGATGACGATGAAAGTGATATTAACGATTTATCTCCATTGCATAAAGAACAAAGATTACTCGAAGATTATTTAAATAGCCAATCGATAGCTGAAGATTCTTATAACGATCCTAATCGAAAATATAAATGTCATCGTTGTAAAGTTGCTTTTACAAGACAATGTTATTTAACTGGTCATAATAAAACGCTATTGCATCGAAAAGGTGAGAAAATGCCATATCCTATGGAGAAATATTTAGATCCCAATAGGCCGTACAAATGTGACGTATGTAAAGAAAGTTTTACGCAAAAAAATATTCTTCTTGTTCATTATAATAGTGTTAGTCATTTGCATAAATTAAAAAGAGCTATGCAAGAGCAAGGCAATAATAATACACTTATTACAGGAGCTCCTCCTACAAGTCCAAGTGATTTAAGCGATAGCCAACAAGATCAGGATAAAAAACCATATAAGTGCAATATATGTAAGGTTGCTTATTCTCAAGGCAGTACGTTAGATATACATAAAAGAAGTGTTCTGCATCAAACTCGAGCTAGCAAAATTCATGACTTAGCTATTAGTGGCCAACTAGATTTAGCCAGACCTTTAATAGAACAACCTATTTTAAGCCCTAGTAGTTCAACTTGCAATAATAATTTGGATGGTAATACTCAAATGATACCATGTCCAAGATGTAATGCTCTATTTATTAATCAAGATCAACTTTCAAATCATCAACAATTATACTGCATATTTAGCAACCCACTTGCTTTATTTCAACAATTAGCAACATCTCAACAAACACGAGCTTCTCCGACAAAAACTCCACCACCGTCTGTATCTTCATCTGGCTCTCAAGAAAAATATGTTCAACAAGTAAATTCTCAATCAATGATAAATTCGCAAGATATTCTTTGTCAGCCAAAACATAAAACATCTCAAATGTATAAACATTTATTAGAAAGTTTTGGGTTTGATCTAGTAATGCAGTTTAATGAAAATCATCAAAGAAGGCAGAGAAAAGAAGAAGAAGAAGCTGCTGCGGCTTTCCATTTACACCAAGAACACCAAGAGGAACAGCCTAAGCATAATTTTGACGATGCAATTTGTCCAGAAAAAGAACCAGATATGGATGATCCTGGAGAAGAAGAAGTTATTCCTGAAATAAAAAAAAGTACTTGCCAACATTGTAATAAAGAATTCAGTAGCGTGTGGGTGCTTAAAGCACATTGTGAAGAAGTGCATGGTGATTTAGTTCCTCGTGAATTTTTAGAGAAATATGCTCAACAATTCAAATGTGAATATGAAAAAAAGATTGTCATTGTAACAGCAGCTACATCTTCTTCAGCGACTACCGCTCCAATTACTACTACACCAACATCTTTTCAATCTCAAGAAAATAGCACATGTGAAAGTAAGGAAAAAGATGATTTATCTGAAGTAAAAGAATTTATAAGCAAAACCCCTGAAGCCACATCAACAACCCCAACTACTACACCCGCTTTAAGTAATACTCCAGTCTCAAGTACAGATTCTACAACACCTGTAACATCTAATAATAATCAGCAAAATTTAATGCAGCAACAGCACCAACAGGCTCAATTAACATTAGCTCAACATATGTCTGAAATGCAAGCTGCATTCAATGTAATGGCTGCATCGCAATTACAACAACAAATTCATCAGTATCCAAGCATAATGATGAGTATGATGGGTTTGCCTCTCGGAATCAATGTCCCAGCTCTTGCAGCTATGAATCTTCAACCACCTTTAGTACCAGTGATGTTACCACCGCCATCATTTGAAGGAAACAGTTCTGCATACACATCCTTACCAACGCAATCTGATTTGTTAACAAAGCAGCATCTTGCTCTTCAGCAACAACAGCAGCAGCAGCATGTAGTTGCTGTACGTATATTTTATATTATTTATTTCATTTTTATTCTGAAAAATATTGATATAAATTAATTTAAAAGGTTATCTTTTCTAAATGAAAAGGTACGCATTACCAAAAATTGATATGAAATTGATTACAAGGTATCCCAAAACATACTTTTGAATAACTTTTAATTGCTTTAACATTTCCGACTTTTTTTATCGAAAAAATGTGTGGGCACGCATTTTGTTTATGTATCTATAAAAAATGTAAAATAATTATAATAATAATAATTATAAAATGTTATCAAAAATGTGTGCCCTATATATATATATACACATAATTTCTATGTTTCTGGAATTTTGCAGGCCATTTCTGGCAATGAAATTTGCGTAGCCTACAATAAAACCTAATGCAAAATTGCAGAAACTAACAACGTAAACTAAAGTGACAAGCTTTTTGGATATCCCAGAAAAATCATGTATATAATGCAAGTTTCCGGGACGATTATGGTGAATTCACATTCGGTGCCCAATGACCAAAATGATTATATCTTTAGTAATTTTGCGTTGAAAACAGGGGAAAATGACTTTCTACGCTCGGAGGGGGTTAGTGATTGGTTGGGTTATCTTTTAAACGCACTCCTTTGCTCACCTCCTTGAACCTAATATATCCTCTGTTAAGGCCTATTAAAAAAATAAATCATCCCTATCCCTGTCCCCCTCCCAGTGTAGGGAAATTAATAGAGAAATAGTACATCTCCTCTGGCTAAGTGTCTTCGGGTCCTGATAACCGCCCGTGGATGTATGAAAATTGTGACTTATATTGGGACTGTCCTCATAAGCACCACTTTGTTCTCTTGAACACCCTTGTGTGCCATTTTACGTACATGTGACCGCAATTTGCATTTTTGCATCTGATCATTCAACACCTTTAAAATATTGTGAAATTTATATTGTAAAACTTATTAAGCGAATAGATACTAATAATTTATTGTTATTTTTATTTATATATATGTTTTATTCCCTGGTAGAAACGTTGGGCATATCGTACTCAGAATATTTTGAACTTTGTATAATCTTTCGATTTATATAGCGATAAACCCTGCTACCTGATGATCATTTATGGCGATGATTTGGAGAATATGTGGTTAATCAGCGTAATTTAGTACAGCGCGTATACATACATAACTTTACTTCCGACGTTTATTATCACATTGTATCGTAAAAATTTTGAGCACAAAATCGAGAATGGGATAATACAATTTAATATGATGCAATGCATGTACTCATACTTTGGTATCAGTATCGCGATTGCAGTTTTGCAAGTTGCACGATTCCATATTCGGCAGAATGCACAAGTATTTTACAGTCATCTTGCAGTATGAAAACAAGTAATAGATGGCTTGAGTTTTTCCCAAGATCAAATATTTATGAACTACCTATATAGATTTGATGTCGTTGGGCGGGGAGGGAAGGAAGAACTGAGTATAGAAAGATATTATGGCTTTGCGTGCGAAAAACATGTCTCCTCTTTTTGTTAAATGATAACTTTTGCACTTTTTAAATAGAAAAATATGAATATTTATCAATTAGTTCTAACTACTGCGTAACTAGATGTTATTTCATAGTGTTTATAAATTCAAAAACTGATAACTCGTGCTAGTCGAAAATGATTAAATCTGGCATAAGTGTAATAAACAAGTCTTGTGTATGAATGAGAGGCTCCAATTTTAATATAGTACGCAAAAAGAAGATAGCATAAAAAAATGGTTCAACTTTAGAGGATGATTACTCAGCTTCAGATCAAAATTATCTTTAAATCCTAAAATTTACAAAGTTTAGCTATGTAAACGGATAATTTTTTTTTTTAATATTCTAATAATAATAGAAAATTAAAGTTCGACTCTTCCTGTTTAATTTAAAAAATAGAATGAACTCTAAACGATGTTTTCTTGCAATTGTACTTCGTTTTAAAATTCTCATTCAGATATGGAATAATATTCCACAAGATGAAATGAGCGCCTGCATTGCCATGCAGAATAGATTGCTTGCAGTTATCCAACAATGTGGAAGCAACACGCAATATTTAATCAATACGTATACACACACGCATGCGCACCCACATACTCACACACACTCACACACAAGCACACGCATTCATGTTGAAGTAAATTCCACCGGCTACATCCTCGTGGCGCTCGTGAGCAAAATAAACAGTTTTTTAATTATAGTGTATTTAATTTTTTCTACGCATATACATATATAGATATACTAGGCATTTCAATTTTAGATTTTCAATCTCCTATATCTCGATAACTATTCATTTTCAGGTTTTGTGCTGGTCCTTTAAGGATGATTACAATTGATGATGCATTAAAATTTTTCAAGGTATTCTATATCGAAATTGAAATCACAAGAGGGTACAAGAAGGTTTTGTGTACCGACGGAATTTGGAATTTTGCAATAACGACTTTTAATGAAATCTTTACTGGCAGTCGAGGCATTTGTTAAGCATAACTCCTTATCTACCTTACCAGATTATTTAATTTACAAGAAGCATATTGCATGTCAGGGATACTCTGAAATTTCTATTGGCAGATTTACGAACTGCATTCTACGCTTTTAACAGGACTATTTCATCCGAGTGTTCTGAGAAATTAAAATTGCAATTTTCGAAGTGGTACAACAGACAGCTTAACGTACCTTACATGAGACCTATTGGTATTGAAGCTTGTGTATTCATCTCTAATAAGTTTCAAAAGAAGTTGGATCCGGAGGTGCGTAAAGATGCCTTTGTAGGTTAATAAAGTTATAAGTAAGAATTATCGACTTTGTGATTCTATTAGAAAAAGAGTAATAAGCTCTGAGGATGTAAAATTCAAGGATGCGGTGAATTACATAAATAACATTGCTACATAAATCAGCCATTCATATAAAAGTCGATCAATTTAAAGAGGTAGAAGAAGTCTTGAATAACAAAGTAGGTATCTTAAATGAAGAAGCAAATGAAAAAAAGTAGCCATAACAACGTTCATATCGGAGACTGAAAATGAGATTAATATAGGTGAAAAGAACAATATCCGGCTTATAGTTGGTATAGAACCAACCTCAATAAACAATAATGCTCGCAAAAACAGAAAAAAAATAACAGGACCTTCTTTATACACTTAACGCTGTGAGACACGAAAAAGATCAAGAAAATTTGTAGATGTGGTGCACATTTTGCTGAGGCATCCGAAGTCATTGACTTTAAAAACCAAATTGATACTGCTAGAAAAGTGTTAAAGTATATTCGCACTTGCGGTCTGATATGAGTCACGTCTTGTGCTACTTATTACCGCTAGTCAGTACAAGTGGGCTTCGATATAATTCAATTAAAAAAAAAACGATGAAAATCCGTTCATTAGAAGCTGAGATACAGCGTATACACTCATAGACACACACACACACACATACATCCATACAGACATTTTTCAAAAATCATTTATTCTTGTTCTTGACACCTTAAAATACAGTTATAACCGTTTTTTGGAACAACTCCAAAAATTACTATCACAATGCTTCCTCTAGGAGGAAGCAAAAGAAAAAACGATATTCCTATGTGGTATACTAGAAGAAGAAAATAATATTAAAGTCCCTCAAGGTCTTTCTGTCAATGATTAAGAATTGAAAGCGTAACCATTAAGAAAATTTTTGTATGGTAAACAGGCTTCTAAATTTGGAATCAAGAATTTAGTAGCTTTTTAAGCGAATTTGTTTCTTGTGATATGAAACTGAATCGTTTATTTTTATACGTAAAACAAGTGCGAAGCACGTGTATCTTGCATTATTCGTTGATGATCTTATGCGTTTTCGGGAACTAAATGGGTGACTACGAGCATGTAGTAAATGCACTTAAGCCTGAGTTAAAAATCACTATCGGATCTACAGATATTTTTATAGGAATTGAAGTAGAAAATAATGGCTTCAATAAATCAGTTTTTCTCTATCAGGAGTCATATATTAGAAAAAGTGTAAATCTATTTAATCGAAGTTTTGCGAATTCCTGCAACGCCCCAGCAGATTTCAAAATATTATTGTATGTAGTATTCAAGTAAACTGTACGAACTGTATAAATGTGCCGCATCGTAAACTGATTACTTCAAGATGCAGAATATTTTTTCCATAGACTGTAGACCAAATTGGTTTTATATTGTAAATTAACTAAAAAATTTGTAAATAATTATGATGATATGCAACGGAAAGTAGCTAAGCGTGCTCTTAAGCATTTTAAGTGTAAGCTACGATTATATATTGTGTATGAAGGAAATGCAAACAATGAACTCTGCATTCAAGCACAGTAGGGCTTTCATGTAAGAAATAAAGACATTCGAAAATCAACTATCGGCGGTATCACCAAAATATCATCTAGACCTATTGTCTGGTTTTCTAAAAAATAGTTGGTGGTTTCTGTATGTTAGTACCTCTCTAGATATAATAACGGTTTAAAGCTTTCAGAGTGGTTTTGCTTTCCAAGTATACGGTGATAGGTTTCCACCTTATGTCTTATGGCATCAGCTTCTCTGCGCAGTCCGTGTTTGCTCTTGGTTGAGAAAGCAGACTGGATCCGTGATACTATCCTGCTTCCATGTCGGCGCTTCGCAACTGTAAAAAAATTTGGCAATTCCAGGAAGGGTGTCATTTTCACTATTATAATGGGGGATACCCTTTCATTAAAGTGTGCGAATGATTACGTGTACGATTCTTTTGTTCTGAATAACTTTATAATTTATTAAGATGATTGTTCAACCTTACTGATAATTTATGTATGCTTAAATTAGGTGTTAAAAGTTACTGGTTACTATTCTACAAACCTAATTTATAATTTATTTTTCTCATCTGTATATTTTATAAGGTTTTTAAATAAGAATACTGATTTATCATTTATAAATTCTCTATATACAGAACCCACACGGATATTTAGCGTAGGATTGGCACAAATTTGCATCTTTTTCTGATAAACTTAGAATTACTTCTTCGCATAAAAAGTTAAAGATGATTAAAGATGTTCACACTCCATTGTCATCAAGAAAAGCTTCAACTTTTAAGTTATATATTATGTTTTTATATTATTAATTAGTATTATCACATCAGCTACATTTCCTCTTCAACAAATATAACTTTGAAGTGGTCCATGCGCATGATAATGAAAACATTTTAATGTTTACAATATCAGGCAGTGCTAACACGCTGATGGAGAAGTGCACATTTGTAATGGCACTTATAAATTGCACTTTCAAAATAATATTTTAAATACATTACTGCATTAAAAAGTAAAACCTACATATAATAACAGCTAAAGAAAACCTGAAACAAAAATTAAAGTTCTTTTTAGCTTGACAACTTGAAGAAACAATGAAACTTTAAAATTTACCTGTTTTCAAATAGTAGCACTGTGTCCAGAAGTATCTTCTTTGACGACATTAAGTGATTACGCACTTTCATAATTCATCAAAAATGATTGTTTACACTTGAAGGAATAAACAACAATGGTTAACCTCAACCAACACATGAGACAAAACATTAGGACTAAAAAGTGAGCCCGAGAAGCTGACAGCTGACTATATACAGTCTTCGCTACGACCATGGCGACATAATTGAACACGATTGAGAGCGCTTTATTCAAAATTTCAAAATGGAAATTGTTTTATCAAAATATCCAAAAACATTAAAGAATAATATAAAAATATTTATTAATCTTAAAATAATAATTAAAATATTTTTATAGTAATTTTTTTTCAATACAAAATTTTAGTAATTTTAAAAATTAAATTTTAAGCCGTTACTTTTTCAATTTGTGCATGCAAATTTTTATGTAAGTTTTGGATAGTATAGTGAATTCACAAATCAAATAAAAAAAAATTGATTTTTTTCACAATTTTAGGCGTAAGGTAATTATAAAGCCCCCTTAATAAAGAAAAAAGATTAAGGAAGCCAAATGTGCAAATTGCGACGGCAATCATCCAGCGAGCTTCAAGGAATGCATAGTCCGAAAGCAATTGTAGCAAAAACTGTTTCCTAAATTAAGAGCAAAACACACCGATAATGATCACTTAAAATTTACGAATAAAAAACAACATAAAACCAAATTTTCTTTACAATATAAAAGCGGGTTGAAAAAAATACAGAGAAATCTTAAATAATTACACAGCTCATAATATTCTGCTTAAAGCGGGATTAGATCTAGAGAATTCTATCGAATCTTTCAACATTCTTATCCATGAAGCCATCGCTAAAGATACTTTACCTCAAAATCAACAAAAATGATTAGATATCTCCAAAAATGTTCTTAAAAATACAAGAAAAATGTAAGTTAAAAAATACATGGCTAATAAGATCTAAGGCGGATAGATCTAGGCTAAACAAAGCAGTTAGGAACTTTCAAAAAATATTACTGGAGGAGAAAAATAATAATAGCATACAAAATTGCTTGATAAAACTGACACTCATCGAAGCCACAGATTATTCTTAATAGAAAGCCATAACAAAATGAAACAATCATAAAGAGTTAATAAACCTAATGAAGTCCCACATGCGGCTAGAGCTGTTGCTGCGGCCGGCTCAGATGGGAGAGTGAGTGGATTCGAGTGAGACAAAGGCACAACCGTTTATACAAATAAAACTCAGTTTTATTTATTCAGATAGCCGCTTTTATAATCAAAATAAATAACCTTACACCACTGCTGAGTTTCTCAGATACTTGGTTACTCCGCTTGCCGCTTCAAACAACCCGCTCTCCTTGCGAATCCAGATTCTCGATTTTCTCATCTACTATACGCGCGCATGCTCCCGGGAGATACCCTAATCTGGACAAGGAGAAGGCGATGCCGCCCCTAAGTGGAATCCGAAGCACCCGCTCACGGTCGCGGGGCTGCGTCCAGCCCTCGGCACGACCAACCGAGTCCCCAAGTCTTCCTGCACGTAGAACACTTGGGCAGTACCCCGGTTCAAACCTTAACGGACGACCCTCTCTCATACCCTCGCCTCCCGTGTAGTCCCCAAGCCATACACTGGTCCTTAACTACTATAAACTAAGTTACGTTGATCGCGCTTGCGCCCGATCCATCCCCGAACTGCAAGCGAATCTCTTAATCGATAAGTGCCTTAAACTACTAATAATTAACGCGAAATCTCCTGAGTACGTGTGCCGAAACTCAACATATAACTCCTTCTTCAGCGCCCGAGAATTAAACGGCGAATTTAAGAACCCCGGCGATTTCTCGCTATTGTTGCTCGTACAGATACCCACAAGTTGGAGACAGTCTTTAAATTCACAGATAACCGCGCGAAAGGAAAGATAACTGTAAGTTAGATACCGCGATTTTAAGGTAACTTCGATACCCACACGCGACACAGATAACCCACTAAATATTCTACTCAAAAGAGACTTTAATACAAAGACAACTCGCAGCAGATATCCACGATTCCTACGATGTCTCCACGCGCTTCCAACAACTCTTTTCTCGAAACAGACCACGCACACAATTCTCGCGCGAGAACCAATTGCACCGCGTAGCAACGCCGATGCATCTAGCCACTCACTCGACTTAACACTCGTGGTAAAAAAAATCGGCAGTCAACAGTACTCACCGCGTTTTCCGATATTGGGAGGTTCCAGAAGCTTGCAGAACCTTTCCGAGGTATCCTTTTGGCTCAGACTTCGAAGCAGGAGAGAGCATGCCGGCGCGAAATGTCCCGCGTGACTGGTTCTGCCGGCGGCGATGCTGCCGGCCTGTGGTACGTTCATCGTACGTTCATACTTTAGGATCCGTGCCGTTCTGCGGGATATTCTTGGGTGGAAATGTACTCCGCCTTTGTCTTCTCCGTTGGCAAGAATCGTGTTTGTTTTTCTTTTTCGGTTTTTCGGCGAATCTCTCCTAGGCCTACTAGACTTCTCGGACACCCGAACAAAAGGAATATTTCGATATTAATATTTTGAACTCGCATTCAAGGAGAGACTCTTGGTCGCGCAGCCTCGGACAGTACTTTATTACAAATAATATCTTGCGAAAAATCTGCAATGTTACGAACTTTAACTATTTGTACGAAAATATGCGTTAAAAATGCATTATTTACAATTCTAAGATTGAGTTATTAATTACAAGAAATTATTTTAACTGAATTTATAAAACATAAATAGCTAATATACAGTTATGAGCAAAAATAGTTTAAATAGTATAAATTTAATATGAACGAAGGATTTCAGGCCCAATTCAGTACGAACACATACGCAGAACCTTGCAAATAAGCATAGTCATGAAATATAATCCGCGACTTTCCACGCGCAGCTAATCCAGGTTCATCCTGTGAAGAGTGATATGATAAATTCCCCCAATATCCATCAAAAATCTGACACTTGAATTTAATCGTGTCTGTATTCTGTGTTTAGTATTAGCTGCAGCGTCTAGGTATACTACGGAATAGTTGTCTAGGACTGGAAACAAAAAGGTCAATCTCTTCTACAAAGGCTGAGTGGTATACTTTCTAAAAAATCTTAGACTCTATAGAGTTCGGTTAAACTTCTAATAATAACATCTACATGGCTTGACTAGTAGAGTGGGAAGTTGATGGTGACCCCTACGCTTAAAACTGGGTCTGAGAATGGGATTAATTCTCCACTAACATGCATTTCCTAAAAAGAATTCCTTCTCAGCCTGCTTATAGGATGGCCAAAGCCGATGGCAATGGTTTTTGTTTTCCCGTGTTAAGCATAAGTAAGGCTCCATCGGCCCAATCTGATACAGCCTCAGCCGCATGCTCAAGCCGGGCAGTTTCCTCCTTGATACCGTCAATAGTAGTGGTGATGTAAATCGCGAGGTCATCCGCATATGAAATATGTTGCACGCCACTTTCCAGGACTTCTTGAACATCATCTATGCATAGGCAGAATAAAAGGGGGCTCAGGACCCAATTCCGTGGGTCGTCAACGTTGACAGGTACAGATGGTAATTTACCGTGTGATTTTGTTTTGACTACTTATTCTCAACCCCCCCCCCCCCCAAATATGAAATAAACCACTTAAGGTGGTCTTACACCAAAAAAAAAAAAAAAAATGTTTGGAAAATCATATGTAAATATAAAAAAAATTATATACATAAAAATAAATATTATACACTTAATATATATATAATTTGTGATAAAATGAGCCATGGCAGAAGGTCCTAGGCTCATTTTATATAGAGATATGCAGTGTTCTAAATTTTGGTTTTGGCGTAAGTCAGAGATTGAACCGATGAATAGATTTGGACCTAATTAGGCTTAAATTGTTGTAAATTTATGCCATTATGGCGTCAAGAGTTGTATGTTTTAAAATTCTTTGACTAACTAATTTTTAACATCTAAAAACTGCCCTCGAAACTGTCTAAATAATGTCAATTTTATAATTTTATACAAATTTTTAATTTTAAAAAATAGTTAGCTAAATAATTTTAAAACATACAACTCTACACGCCATAATGGCATAAATTTCCATCCATTTAAGCCAACCATTTAACCAAGTCCAAATAAGTTGAACGGTTCAATCTCTGGCTTACGCCAAATTCCAAAATTTCACATTTTACAGGAAACCACAATAAAAGAATTTATTTAAAAACATAACATTTGACGCAGCACTAAATTTTAAACTTAGAATTACTTCATCAAGAAAAGCTTCAACTTTTAAGTTATATATTATCTTTGTATATTATTGATTAGTATTATCACATCAGCTACATTTCCTCTTCAACAAATATAACTTTGAAGTGGTCCACGCGCATGATAATCAAAATATTATAATGTTTACAATATCAGGCAGTGCTAACACGCTGATGGAGAAGTGCACATTTGTAATGGCACATTAAAATAATATTTTAAATACATTACTGCATTAAAAAGTGAAGCCTACATATAATAACAGTTCAAGAGAACCTGAAACCAAAATGGAAGTTCTTTTTAGTTTGACAGCTTGAAGAAATAATGGAACTTTAAAATTTACTTATTTTCAAATAGTAGCACTGTGTCTAGAAGTATCTTCTTTGATGATATTAAATAATTATGCACTTTCATAATTCATCAAAAATGATTGTTTACACTTCAAGGAATAAAAAAAAATGGTTAACCTCAACTAACACATGAGGCAAAACATTAGAACTAAAAGGTGAGTCCGAGAAGCTGAATAATACACAGTTTTCGCTGCGACCGTGGCGACACGATTGAACACGATTGAAACGCTTGACAACGCTTTATTAAAAATTTCAAAATTGAAATTTTTTTATCAAAGGATCCAAAAACGTTAAAGAATAATATAAAAATATTTACTAATCTTATAATAATAATTAAAATATTTTTATAGTAATTTTTTTTTGCAATACAAAATTTTAGTAATTTTAATATTTACATTTTAAGCTGTTAGTTTTTAAATTTTCTAAATTTGTGCATGCAATTTTTTATGTGGGTTTTGGATAGTATAGTGAATCCAAAAACCAAATAAAAAAAATTGATTTTTTTCATAATTTTAGGTGTAAGACCCACTTAAACACGGTCCTGGACACTTTCAGGTCCTTTAGTCTGACTAGCATACGAGTGATGTATACCCTGTCCGATACCTTACTGAAGAATGTCCTCCGTCAGTTCCAGTGTAGCTGTTTGTATCGAGTTATGTTTGTGAAACGCGGTATGGAGTGGATCTAATGATGTACGGATCCACTTATTCCATCAACTGTTGGTATATAATCTTCTCTAAGACCTTCGAAAGAAAGCTCGGGATTGCTATGGGTCAAAAATCGGAATCGGAGGATGGAAACACTTATTTTTTGATAGGCAAAACGTGAGCCCTCTTTTACAGATCCGGGAAGATCCTTTGCATGAGGGTGGTATTACAGAAACTAACCAATGACACTCTGCAGCCGAAGAAAAGAATTGCTCTCTCGCTAAAACAATAGTTTAAACTTGAACCCCTGCTCAGAGGTACCTGTTAGGTTTTATTTCAGATTCGATGCTTCGGCAAGGGCTGCTGTGAATCTTTGCTTGTAAACATTTTGACAATCAAAGATCTTTGATTATGAACATTCTCGGATTTTATTGATTTTGTTAAATTAGGCAGCCTAATGAAGTGTGAAAATGAAATATGTCGCGTCTCTTTTCCTACCCATGGTTTTAATCTGAAGACTAATTTAAGGGGGCCTTACTTAGAAGTTTTGGTCAGTTTTAGGGGAGCTAACTACTTTACCACTTCCGACAAGTTACTTCTAAGATCATTCACCGTTGGGTTGAAATTCAATTTCGTGATGTACGATATAGAATTACAGCAACAGTGGCTCAATAGCTTATATAGCTCACCAGTACCGATATTTTTATAATCTTGAAAACTATCTTAATGAACACTAGGTACGTCCTTATATGTGAGAAGCGTAATATAAATAATGTTATGCGTACTGTTGAATGAAGTCTCTACGTTTTGTGGGTTTCTGCAGTTGTTATTGGTGTCAGTGAATATTATGTTAATCTAGATGTTGAAGGTGTTGACTAGCTGTAGGGATAACTCATCTATTAGCTTTCCAAGTTATCCTTTCAAAGTCTGTTATTCTTGAGTAAATCGGCATTGAAGTCACTCGTAATAATTTTATGACTGCGATCAAAAGTATGGACAAGATCATCTAGTACGGCTAAATTATCTGAAAAGAAATTCGGGGTGGGGAGGGTGGGCGGTATACAACCATATTCAGGATTAAGGGTGTTATGCTCCTCGAGATAGCTCATGTGAGGTGTACCTCAAGTTCACTTGGGCCTTCATAAGTTTTTTATAAGACGATTTCTATTTTGAAATCCTTCTTGATGTAGAAGGAAACTCCTCTACCCACTCGATTTCAGTTCTCTCTAACTACCCTGAAGTTGTCAATACCGATTGTTTTATCCATCTCACCGAACCGAGCCATGATTCCGCGACTCTGATTAGAAAATAGGAGTTCTCATCATGCTAATATTGACGGATTTGTTTAATGTGACCCAGTAGCAAAGTAGCGTTGATAAATCCCGTTGTTTCAATAGCACCCGTTTTTTCTTCTAATAGCATCAGTTGGTTATATGCCCTCGATAACTATACAGCAGAAAAAGTATGACCTCTTTGATGTGCTACAAAATCCGTACGTCTAATGGGATGTTTTACATCGTCAACATATTTTTTACGTTAACCCATTTTCTGAAATGGCATAAAATTAACATTTTCTTCAGTACAAAAAATAGAAGCAGTAAGCGTGCATAGATTTTTGCGAAAATCCATATCCTATAGTTTTGAGGGTGCTTTTTTCGAATTTGAGCTTAATTTTGTTGTAAAATTCGCTATTTTTTAAATATGGCGACTTAAAATGAAAATAATCGAAAAAAACACATGCTTTTGTTTTAAATCGATATTTGACAGGGACAAATTTTTTTGACATGGCTAATTTTCCGTATCCGAGGAATAAATATCTGCTTTAACACCACGTGGTTTGAAAAAACGAATTCTAGCTTTTTCCTTGACGATGGCCCTGTTTTTTTACCAAATTTCGTTATTTTTGGCATTTTCAAGTAAAATTACATTATTTGACACGTAAAAAGTCCGTAATATGTTCTAGTCTTAATTCTTGATTCGAAAGATACTCCAAACATAAATCAATTTATAACTTCATCTAAGCTCCATATTTGAACATTTCAATACTTTTGACGTACAATCACGTTGTTTTGTATTAAAAATAATTAAAATAAGTTTTTAAATCTTCAGTCTTTATTCATGGAGATATTGCAATTTCAAATAATATTGTTTTTAACCAACCTAACCTCAAAATTTGGTTTTTTCGACAATTTCATCTTAAACTACATAACTTGCTGCTAAAAAATAGTGGTGATATGTTCTAAAATTTTGGCATTCTCTTCAACACAAGCGTGAACCTCAAGTGATGCTTTAGCTGCTTGATCCAACCTCAAAAGTTTTATTTTTAGACATAAAATTACATTATCTTAGACTTAATAATTACAACATATTAGAAAACCGCTGCCAATTCATTGGCACTGAGCTTCCTCCTAACTAATTTATCGTTCCAATGTTATCTCTAAGATTCATTAAAAACAATCGAATTAAATTATTCTTTATTTTTATTTTTAATCAATTATTTTTTCTTGATTCCCGCCCGAAAGTACGTGTTTTTCGGCTCGCTTTTAGACCAGAAAGAGCGACTTTTTCGGCTTGTTTTGGCTAACTTCGCGATCTGATTGGTGCGAAAATTTCGAGCCGCTCGTTCGGCTTTTTTTCGCGTTGTGACATAAACTCTTCTTAACCTTAGAAGCTTAACCCCACTAAAAATGGAAGAATTCTCATCTAATGGTTGCGCAGACGAGAAAAAAGTCTTAAGAAATTTTGATGAAAACAAAAAAAAAAATTAAAAAGTTAAATATATATATATTGATTTTAAATATATATTAATATATTTT
>JAWWEO010018754.1:0-21411 GCA_035582975.1 Ormyrus labotus
AAATGAATTACGCGAGTCTTTTAACTTTTAGAGTGGTCATCTGAACCTATATACTAAAGGACATAAGTGTGCTTTGATATTACGAAAAAAAAATTTTTTTTTTTCGTAATATCAAAAATTGTGAGGATATCCCCATATCTCAGTTCGGAAATGATCGTGGAAATTTTCGTTCAAAATTACTTCCTAAGAATGAGTCTTAATACTTAGGAGGATGGAATTTTTTTTATAAATAATTTTTTTATAAAATATTAAATCCTACAATGACCGAAATGAAACCTTGTACAATCAAATTGGTTTAGAGGCCTTCGAGACATAAATAGACGGACATAGCGTTATGTTTAATGGTACGTATATTTGTAAAATATGTGATGTACAAAACATTTTTATCGAGCACAGAAGTTACATCGAGATAATATTCCGAAATAATATTTCGGAATATTGTTTGGATGTTAAATTCGAAGCATTGGTTTACGCCGAACCTCGCGAGCGGAAACGGAGGCCGCTCTCTCGCATGAGTGCGAGAGGGAGGGGCGATGGGCCACGCGCTTTTGTGCACGCGGAGACACTCGCTCCTGTCCGCTGCATTACGGCGCGCGCCCACCGATTCCTCCCGGTTATAGGGAGAATCGAGCGTGGGGAATCGGGTATCGCTGCAGCCATTTCGCGGCGTGCGGCGACAAACAAGAAGAAGCGGCTGCGAGTGGCCATCTTTGGCGCTCGCAGCGGCTGCTCACCTTACGAGTGAGAGAACCGATTGCGAAGAGGGCTCGCGATCGGGGAAGACTCGCGCTTGCGCCAATACCTTACGCAAAATTCATCGCAAATTCTCTAAGTTTCTCCAGGTATACATGGTGAAGGGGTGAGCCTGGGAACCACGTGATTGTTACGCGTCGGCTCGCGCATTAAGAGTACCGTGATCGATTTCACGGAGAGCGTGGAATCTCATGTAAGTGCGTGCGTGAGGTGAGTGCGTTAGATTGAACAAAGACGGACATTGGGTAGTGTAGAAGCGGGAAAGCCTCCACTACTATTCACGGGCAGCGTACCGGAGACACGCGCTCGAGCGGCGGGTGGCCTCCTGGTGCCCTCGCCAACCACCGGCTGCAGCGGCGACCGAGGTCCCTGCGCCCTCGCCTAATAAGCGCAGGTGAGGACATCTTGGTGCGGTCAGCACCGGCACTAGGAAGAGAGTAGGAGTGAGAGAGAGAGAGACAGCGAGAGAGCAAGGGAGCCCGGTGAGTAACATAGTATTTTTTGCGGTGTTCGCGTGTAAAATCGGGAGTGTGTAATCGGGTTATCGGATTATCGCGCGTCGCGTTCGACCGTAGCACCCCAGCTACGGGAATTCGCTCGGTCGGCCTCCCCAAAGACGGATTCTCTGGGTCGTGAATAAATAAATTTTATAGTGACGTTATTCGGGGAAACGGTGCGGGGTCGCCGAAGCTCTTTAAACCAATTTGACTGTACAAGGTTTCATTTCGGTCATTGTTATTACATAAGATAATATTTGTTGTTGTAGGTTGAAGGCATTTTCTCAAATCTTATTAAACCAAATAAATCTTATCAAACTTTAAAAATAAATCTCAATCTATCTATTTCTTCCTCCTCTCTACTCCCACTCCCCCATTCGAACTCTGGCTTCCCTGAAGCGTCCGGCAGGGGGAGTTCCACCATTACAATACAAGCACTTATACATATACACAATAACATTAGTGCATAGAGTCGATATAGAACATAAAAAAAAAAAATGAAAAATACGAAAATCTGCCACATAATGACATCAAGCCTGCGCTGAAAGCAATTGATATCGTTTGAACGAAAACGGATTATCTTAGGTAATTATAGAACCTGTCGAACGGCGCAAAGCAAACTTGATTATTTCAAAAAATCACTTAAAACATGAATTTTTACCAGCTCTTTCACCAAACGGGCTTTTGTGCGACGGGGGATCGAACTCTAGATCTCTGCATTATGAGGCAGACGCTCTAACCATTACGCTACGCTACTCTTACGATCGAAAAATTTTTATTTCAGTTATAAGTCATCTGCTTATGTAAGTTTTACTTAAATACACTAACTTATTGATACGCTAACTTAATTTTTGAAAGTAAATTTGAAGATATATTGAAGATGATAGTACAGAAGTTTGTTAAACTATTTGTAAAATATGTCAGCGATCATTATTTTGAAACTGTTTGTTATATTTCGTGTAAAATGTATATATTATAATGAAACTTATCACGAAATGATATAAAATAATTTTGAAAAGATTTTGCGGAATGAAAATAGTCTGAAAATACATTTTACAACATTTTTATTGAAATATTACTACTATATTGCTCATTAAAATATTAAATCGAAATATTGCTAGGAAATTGCGGTAATATTGTATAACAATGGAATGGAAAACAATAGTGGTGTTATATTGCTCCAATATTTGTGAGAAATATATAAAAGCACAATATTGTTTTAATATTACCTCAATCTAACGCTAAAATACTCTGCAATAGAATATTACTGTAATACTATAGATTCAAATCTTAAATCCACATTTTACCCAGATATTAATACCATATTCACTCCGCACAAAAATTAAGGGAGCAAAAAAAATCTAAATTAAACCCAGATTTTTAACGGGCCGTATCTCCCTCAAAATGGTCCTATCGTAAAGCTAAAAAAATTTATTTTAAGGTCAACATTTTTTTTTAAACCACGGTTTTAACACAATCCGAAGAAATAGCGGGAAACATTTTTTTTCAAAATTGTTAGCCTTCTTTTTCTGGTTCCACGGGCTCAGAAAAATTTTGTTCGATTAAACGACCAAATGGACCTGATAGCCTGTTCATTTACCTTCAATTTTGTTGAAACCTACGTCCATAATCGAAATTGAACGAAAAAAGGCCTCTTTGTCTTCAACCACCGATATCTCAGCATCCAATGGTCGTACAGAAAATTTGAACGACGTCTTCAGAATCTGGAATAAACTTTCTACAAAATCCTGGTTACACATTTAAATAGTATACTACACACCTAGGCCAGTAAAATAAGAAATGCCTCAGATCACACGTAATTGTCGGCCAAGGCGAAGCCGAGGTAGTATTTTATTTCTTTGTTAATGTACCCCCTTTGTTAATAACCCCAGTAGCCCTGTAAATTCGCAGATCGATCCATCGAGCGGTTTTTCAGGCCGATTATTAAAAGATCCAAAAAAAAATTAAAGCAGCAAGATTCTTACCCTTAAACATTGTGTAACCTTTGTAAAATGGAAAAAACAATTTTATTTTCATTTTATTCTCAATTCTGCATCGGTCACTTGGTAAAATTAAGAAGAAAAAAAAAATTAGAAAATTTCAAACAACAATTTTTTTTTCAACAATAACTTTTTTTTTTAATTGTCTAGGAGATTTTTTAATCCTCTTCCGTATTTTAATTTTCTTTATCGTAAATTTATTATACATTAGAAGTTGATACTCTCAAAGTGCATCGAATATTCGTTCTCTAAATGTTGGTACAATTAATTTTTGAGTTTTTTTGCAAAGCTAACAAGTGTGTATAAGAGAAAATAAAGAAAACTTTATTCAACCACGCTCTGCTACCATGAAATAAATGGGAGAGGATTTAAGTTTAAGCAAATGTGGATTTATTAAATATATATTTTCCCAACTCAGGCATGAAATAGCCCTCATTTCATGCTAGAAAGTAGCGTAGAAAATCGAGCATTTCAAGCGTTTGAGAAAATTTTTTGTCACAGCGGGGAATAAAGTCTTTTTTAGTTGCTTACAGCGGGGTTTACCGGACTAAAAAGTAACATAATGATCGTGTATTTGTTTCTCCCTCCATAATAATGATAGATTAACATAAACTGTATCTTTTTCGATCTACACAGTTTGGGGCTAAATAAATAAAATCTAGTTTTATTTTTGTAACGTTTCGTCGACTCGGATTGTCGACCTCTACAGACGCTTTATTTTCTGTAAAAATTATAAATTTATACAATAAAATCAAATTTCTCGCAACGATAAATTTTTGAAAAATTTTAACATACAGAAATTAGAGATCAGTAAATAATCTTAGTCGAGAGTTGAGTCTACACTGACACATCGCGGTCCTATTTACAGTATTTAAAACATCAAAACAAATTTAATTTAAAAGAGCATTGAACTTACTTTATTTTCAAATCTAAAATATTCTTATATATATTATTAAGCATTTGAGTATCTTCAATATCAATGATAGCGTATTTTATATTTTTCTGTATATATAACATTTCTGAAACTAATCTTTTTTTATAATTACTTTCAATGTTTAATATTTGTATATTATGTAACGGCGTCCGCGAATGTCGTGCCGCGTTATTGCGGCTAATTAGCGGTTGGGAGCGCGCGTGCTGATAGCGAAGATGAAGAAGCGCGCGAAGGCGGATAGAACACTCGTGTTAGCCATCTTACCCTTGGCTTTTTTTCGTCAGCGTTTTCCGTGCGTGCCAAGTGCTTTATTTTGTGCGAGCCGTGTCACCAGGATATAGCGGTGTGAATCTTGGCGCAGCGATAGCCAGGAGGCAGCAGCGAGCGTCTTGCGTCGGCGAGGAAGCAGCCAGGTAGGGCGAGCAGAGTACGCGCCTGGCCCGCTTCAATTCCTACCGGAATCAGCGTCGCCAACGTAAGTTTGCGAGAAACATATCCAAGCGCATCGGTGGCGGCGCAAGCCCCGATCACGCTAGGGTGAGAAAGAGCGGAGTTTGCCATGCAGCATCGGTTGCATGGCAGAGGGAGAAAGACGAGACGAGAACGTGACTCAACGTAGCCGCTCCCGGCGAGCCAACGGTTTACGTTCAAAGCTCGCCGAGTCTCGGACATGTTCGGCTTCGCTCGGCTCTCCTCACGCGCGGCTCGGCAGAGCTGTCGTCTGCCGCGCTTTTTCTCTCTCACACCCGCGGCTAGAGTATATTATTGATCAGCAGCGGCTGATCGGTCTACTGCGCGGCGAGATAGTTTGTGGGCGCACAACTGTTAGGGTTAATTACGCTTTTCATTTCTGACCTTTGTTTAACTTGTTTATTTTTACCTTTTGTTCGTTTCACTTTATTACATCTGCTCGCCGGTCCGTGGCGCTCTTTTGGCCGGCGAACTTCAATTCTTTCGTCTTTTAATAAAGCTTATCTCTTTCTTTTATTTTAACAATCGCGCTGTCATTTAGAAACCCGCTTCTAATATCCGTTTCTCCCCGCGTTTCCCATATAAGCTTTCTCTTACTCCGCCGCCGCCGCGCGCGAGCGAATGCACGGCATTCACTCCCAACAATCTGAGGTAGCCGAGCAGAAGGACGAGACAACACGACTAAAAAAAGCACGGCATTGCACCGCCGTACGTATGTGATGACGAGTGATATTCGGCGAGGTATCCCCGAATATCTACCCCGTTACAATTATTCTAATTAAATGTGTGTGAAAACTTATTTTTATGTAGTAGAATTATTGATACTTAATTTTTATTACTTTTATGTTCTTTAATTCTGTCTTTCAGTTTGACCTGTATACAGAATATGAAGAGTCGTTACGTGAAATTTTGTACACTGCTCCTGTGTTGTCTAGTTTTCCGTTTTTATCTTTACCAAGTTTTATAATATTCTTGAGTCTTTTTGTAACTAATGGAATGGTTTTATTTTTCGCTCGCGCGATATCTCACAGTCGTACGACTCTCGCTTATACATGGTGTGAGGAGATCGTACTTGTTTATGTTTACTATACATGCGCGCTCTGTTATGCGTACATTATAAATGTATCTATATTTTAAGGGGGGAAATCTGTGTGGAACGAAAAATTTTGAGAAAAAAATTTTATTGCTTTAAAAATTTATTTATTATCTGAAAAATATGTTTCTGGAGTTTTAAGGCCAGAAGGCAGTCCTAAAGGTCACTAAGGAGTCGGTAAAGTGATGCGAGCGTCGGCCGGCTAAAGCAGGTATACGGAGCGCTCGGCTTATGGGTGGAACTGCCTTTTCTCTTTCATAGTATACCTTTCTATATATATAGAAAGTATAGCCTGGTATAGCTGACTAACGAGTAAGTAACGATAAACAATAGTTTTCCTTCTGAAATTCATTACTTTATTTTCAAACGCGTTTTTCTCAAAACTACTTTTTCAAAAACTGCTGACATCATAACTCAAAAACTAATCGTCCGATTGAGTCGAAATTTTGCACAGATATAGTTCATAATATTCTTCAGTCGGTGAACCTAAATGTTTATAATAATTATATTAATAAGTAGTACTTATTTAAACAAATTCGATGAAAAAATCATGCAAAAAGTCGATTTTCTTTTTTCAAGACTACCAAATTTTTAATTTTTAACTTTTTAATTATTTTAAAGGTTCACAGACTAGGAAATATATTCAAAAATTAAATGCTTTTTTAATTTTATGTTTCAGATGAATATTGAGAGCGCTGCGATGGCAGCCGATTTGAAGGTCGGTTGCGACCTAGTACGCTTCACTCGATATTATCGCCGCCATTTTGTTTCATAAAAAAAAAAAAAATTTTTTTGTATACTTTAATAATATATTAAAAACATGTAAAAATTTTAAATTGATTGGATGTCTCTTTATATCATAAAAAAATTCATAAAAAACCCCTTGTTTTCGTGCTTCCACACAGATTTCCCCCCTTAACATACTCTTAGATATTTCAGCATTCTCTGACAGTATCGTCTAGCTACACGCCACCAATTATATTTTCAGTTAGCGAAATTCTATCCTTTGCACTATATTGTTCCAGCTGTATGTACTGTAATTTCGCCGAGGGAATCCTAAAGCGAAAGAAAGCGGACTTTTCTTGAAGATGAGTAATATTTTAATTTTTTAATTTGTGTCCCCCGATGGCAAACACCCTGGTCCTCTCCCTGAAGTGGTACCTCACGGCGGTTGCCGGGTTTAATGCGGGGCGCAGTTGGCCGGCATCCATCAAGGAGATGTTAGTTATGTTAGGGAGGTTTTAGTGGGTATGCCGACGCCTTTGCCGAAGGGTCTCACACACCGGTAAGCCGACCCCCCTGACGGCCTATAGATTTCCTCCCTCTTAAAAAAAAATTCTTTGTGCACTAGCGTGAACCTATACGGATCAGAGAAGAATTTTGTAAATATTTTAATGAACCAGGGGTTTCAGACTGGCAATATAACGTTGTGTAAACATTTATTCATGTAGTAATTGAAATTTTGTTTCTAAATAAAGAAACATTAGTTAATTTTTATATTTTATTTTTACAGAAATCAACAAATTACATATAACATTTATTATTATAAAACATATTAAACATGCATATTAACATATTAAGTCTTTATTGAGTGTTGTAAATAGAAAATAATGTTTTAATGGTGAAATTTTGTTTCATTAAAATTCATAAAAAAATGCGAAAAGTAGAATAAAAAATTTTCATAATTTACTATTTTCTATTTATAACATTATTAAGTTTACCAATTCAGACTAATTATCAACGATATAGAATAGTAATTATTTTCTTAATAGAATCACTTCTTCTGTCATCATCCATTTGTCGAAGTCTATTTTCTACAAGCAAAGCAAAAGACTTTATTTCATCCGAAGGGGTTGGCAATGGTGGCTGTGGCTGGAGAGGCAATACAATAAGTTGAGAAGGTTTACAAACAGATACAGCTATTTTTGATAAAGCATCTTCATGTTTTCTTTTCTTTTTATTAGTTTTAGAAACGCAGCTTGCTGATTCATCATTGTTTTCCTCCTTATCAAATTCTAATCCATCATTTTTAAGCTGAGAATCATCAGCACTGTAGTTATCTAAATTCCACAATGGTTCTCTTGAATGAACTTCAGCAATCAGTTGTTCAGTTAGATGGTCTGACCACACAAATTTATTTGTTTGTTGAGAGTTGCTAGACAGATCTTCGTTGACAATATCTGTTTCAAACACTTTATCTTGAACCTTTAAATCACTTAAACATGTTTTACCTCCATTTGTATAAAAAAAACATTATATATGATTAATCAAGTATATAGGTTGCATTATACATATTAAAAGGGTACACCTACTTGGATAAAATCTGATGTACTTGCTATCAAAAACTGTTGAGGCAAAACCTTTACAACAGTGATGTTCAGAAATTTCTTCAAAGCTGCATTGCTCTTCACAAATACCACAAATATAAGTCTAAAAAATAATTATAATAACAATTGATAAATTACAATTATTCTTATAATAATTTTTACATCTTTTGTTTTATAATTCAAATTGTAAAGATTTTATTTGAGCACATTGTGCCTTCTGTATTTTTGTTCTCGAAAAACTCTTTGTTTTTTTGTAATTAGGCATTTTTTCCGTTTGATTAATAAAATAAATAAATAAATATTATAAATGTGTTAAAATATTTACCCCTTTAGATAATTTCACTGTTTCAGACATTTTTTTAAAATGATGGCAAATAAACACAGTAATAATTTTAAACGTTAGCGACGTCGCCTGACGTAGAGAAATTTAACTTCAAAGTTCAAAATCGAATCGCGCTATCGCGGCGACGGGGTCACGTGACCCATGATCATGCTCGACGCATGATCGAAATTCGAAATCTTGAAATGGCGTCCTAAGACAGTAGGACCTAGGGTGAGTACGGATCATTATTTGATTACACATCCAGTTCCCACACAAGGCGCAACCCTTTCAACATTGAAACATATTACCATCGTAATTATAATTATTCTTACCGAGTATCTTAATATTATACAATAATTTACATTATTTACAATTACAATTACAATACACGATTTAAAAAATGTTCTATTTTCTGCCGCTAGAGGCATTAATATCTGCATACTGCTTGTTTACTTCTACATACTATTAGCGTCTTGTCTTAAGTGTATTCAGTCATTGCTGGAACTTTCGGTAAGACGTTAACGTCAAGACTGAAGTTCAGAAAGTTTCAATAAGATATTGAGTTTACTCGATATTAATTTTTAAAAAATTAATAATGATCATTCCTGTACGTTGTTTTACTTGTGGCAAAGTTATTGGCAACAAGTGGGAGGCTTATTTAGGCCTACTGCAAGCTGAGTACACCGAGGGGTAAGATAACCTATTCACTCGGCATGTTTTTGTAGTTTGAAAATAATTTTTTTATGAATTATTATTTACATTCGAACTTAAGTTTTACATAAAACAATATTATTAAATAATTTTTTTTCTATATTTGCAACAGTATTGTTGCAGAAATGTTTATATAGATTTATATAGATATATACTTATTAAATTGAATTTAAAATGAAAAAATTCTTCAAATCATTAGTAATACTAATCAAATCCAGTAAAATTTACTGATGAATTTTTATAGCCATAGTGTTAGTATAATTACATAAAACTTGAATAGATTTAATTATATTTCAGCGATGCGCTCGATTCTCTTGGGCTTAAGAGATACTGCTGCAGAAGAATGCTTCTTGGACATGTAGATTTAATTGAAAAGCTTTTGAATTACGCACCCTTGGAGAAATAAACTTATCTATAATTCAAAATTATGTGAACTCAGTAATGTCAACAAAAATTGACTCATTTGTGAATATGTACAAAAAATATAAATTTTTAAATGTATTCAATAGATCATGTATTTGTTAGTTTAATGTAATAATAAAATTAAGAATATTTTATATAATTCTTAAAATTTTTAATAAAATGACTTAAATTAAATCAAGATTTTCATTTTTTTAAACTTAAAAATAAAGGGAATTAAGTAGGTTAAAATAAGTAATACATAAATGGATTATCGTTATTGTATCAAAAAAAACTTTATTTTTTTAAACTAGAGAATTTTAAAACTTATTTACAAAAAATAGCTTTTTAATATACATGTATATAAAAAGACGATTAAAATTTAGCAGCTATACGCATTTTTTCTCTCCTTGAACTTCACTGTACAATTTTATAATATCTGCAACGGCACTGCGAGAGCCAAATACTAAGGCCAAAAGACCAATAATGCAAATAATAATATTTTTCATTGCAACCCAATTAAATCTTCCAAATCCAATGTCCCAGTACGTAACAGTCTCGATGAACACAGGAACGAGAAGACCCAAAATTGAAAAACAAAATGCACCAATCAATCCAATGAATGGACCAATTGTTGGTACAGCTACCGCTAGTAAAACTGCAAAAGAAAGTGTATTTGGATTATTTACTTTTTTAACCATTTAAGTAAAATTTTTAAATTATAAAAAATGAATGTTTACCTGCACCAGAAACAAGAACTGTTCTTAAAATATAATTGGCAAGAAGAGGCTTCTTTTGGAAGCGATCCTTAATGCCTGTCCAGGCAATATCAAGGCACACATAAAACTGCAAGCCAAAAGTGCAGTAAACAGCTAGAGCAATAAAAAGTTTCACTATTTGTGCAGCACTGAAAATAAACAAATAGCGTTTTAATAATGCAAATAGGTTCTTACTATTCTCTTTAAAGAATGTAATTTTATACATACATCTCCTCTATGGGTAAATTTAACGTAATACTGTCGCAAGTGTCATCACCATATCTAACATATCCTAAAAAGCCAAGAAGAATGTAAATCAGAGTAACACCTGACATTCCCTTGTTGAGTACTCCGCAAATTCCGACAAAATGCTGTGGCGTTTTCATATTGTTTTCCAGCGGCATCACCACACCTGAAAAAAACGACGTAGAAATTCAGTAAAACATTCTTAAAATTAAAAATTTCATGTAAAAAAAAGAAAAAAGCTTAAAACTAGAATCACATTTATCTCCATCCGCACCCGAATCAAACGATCGCAAAAAGTTCCAACTTCCCGACGGAAAAGTTGCCAACGGAAAATATTCTCACCAATAGCCTCCATAGCGAAGATGGTGATACTGAAGAAGTTGGGGAACTCGGAAATGTCGGCCATGAACGGTATGCCCTCGATGCCTTTTATATCCTTAACGAGATAATAGAAGGTGATGCCGAGTCCGGTGCCCATGAATATATTGGCGACCATCGAGACCGGCGCCAAGTACTTGAGGTCCGGTATCCAGCTCAGCAGGATCATCGGTACCAGCAGCATCGAGATCACCAGCCGCTCGTCTACGTGATAGCCGATGTAGTGATCGATTATCTGCCGCAGATTCGCGGCCACGATTACTGCGTATACGCTGCAGGTACCGTAGTACGTTATGAACAAACTTATCTGGATCAAGTACCTGCAAATATAAGTGATTTCGTTGAAAGTTTTTCATTAAAATTCGTGATCGTGCTGTTTTTTTTTATCTTAAGTTGTACTAATTAACTTGTTTAAGAATCTGGCGGAGAATTGGATAGAACCGGCCAACAAGTCATTTGAAAGTAATGCGTTTTATCTGGTACTGTCTGTACTTATCCGGTTTGGTACATAAAACATTTCTCTATTTGTTCAATGCGGCAATTCCAATAGTATAATAAAAATTATTGCTTTACAGTTCTCTTTATGATTTATTAACTATTGACTTTATTTAAATAAAATATTCCATAGAAAACAAACAGTTATCCTCGTCGTAAAAAAATTATAACGTCGCTGAAAACAAATATACTACACGTCCTTCAACGTCATCTAACGTTACTTGACCGTGATTAACTAATAATTTTGTTGATACGTGCTTTATTGATTAACAGTCGAGTATAAATATTCTCATACTTTGATTGGCTAGTCGGCAATAAATAAAAACTGTTACACGAGCCTTTCTTCATTTTTATTCTTATTATTTCCTTGCAAAAAGAAAGCAATGCACGCCTTTGTCGCTGCTTCAATTATTACATAAGAATGAATAAAAAAAAAAAAAAATACTCGAGCTTACCTAGACGGTCCAGCAAAGGGTCGAGCCCACTTAGGTCCACTTGCAAAGGCGGTCTCGGCAACGTCCGCGAAGCTCATTTCCGTTCTCCGCGTTTTGTGATAAAGAACATGGGCGCATTTAACCTGTGGAATGAAATTCAATTAGTCCTGCAAATTATTATTAGCCCTTTGTTCAATTGTGCTTGCATCGTTTCTTTGAGTGGAGGTTCATTTTTTTTAGTACGGCAGATGATTTAATTCAAGTATCGTACAAAGAGCTTTTGTCCTCTTTTGCTGTCTTAATTTTAGAGAGTGCAATTTTCCTTTCGTTATAACAATTAACAATACAAAATATTTCTTTATAATAATTTAGACGTTTCGTCAGACTTTCGCCGTAAAGTATGAATGTTTATTGATCTTTTATTTAAAATTAAAATAAACCTTTTAAAATTTTAATCAGACAAGAAAACTCAACGGATGCAGTTCCACAAAAGTATGTCAACAATAATATTATTATAATTACTATTAAGATCCTACGTGAATACTTACAAGAATGTACGCGCAGTGCGTGCAAACAAAAGCTACGAGTATCGTCGCAAAAATTCCTACTACTAATCCGGCACTTCGGAAGGCGACGGGCATCGCTAAAATTCCAGTTCCTAGAGAGGCTTTCAGAAGGTGGGTTAAAGTATCACAATCTCTGCAAACAGAAAAAAAAGAAACAAAGTTAATGGATAATTAAACGCAATCTTCGATCCTTCATTTTCGAACGATTTTCGCGTAAGTGCATTTAAATGCTTATAAGAGAGACAGAGGGAGAGATATTAAAATCAAACGATTGTCTAGCAAGAAAGTTTGAAATTATTAATGCATACAAATGTGAGCTCAATTTTCACTTTAACAAGCGTCTTTATTCAGTTATTTTATATTAATGAATTTCATTCGAGGAGAATTACATTCAGGCGTTATCTTAATGAGAATAATGAACGACAAATGCTTTTGACTTTGACACTAATTAATAAGCAATGTTTGTTTTTAATTGACGATATTTTATTATTGATTATTTGTTGTATTTACATTCGCAGACCAAAATGTGTGCCACTTCATTCTTTGACAAAAAAGCGCACGTTAGTTTATTCCTTACTTTTTCAAATGGCATCACGTACTCATCTGCATTAATTTAATTTTCGAGAAAAAATACGTTTCTTATATCCGAATATTGCTATAGCATATTTTGCATTTGTATTACAAAACCTTTCCATTCGCAAAAACATTTCTCTCGCAAATCACACAATTCATAACTTTCTCAGAAAAGTAAAAAAAAAAAATCCTCATCGCGTTATTCATTATCATTGCATAATTAAGCTTTATTTATGAAACGCAACAGATTACAAGAGAGGTTAAATCGATAAGACATGTGTATATAAATTTTCGCGCGATTGACAAGCGACGAGAGAAAGTTGAAATATATATATATATATACTCACGTCGTTGGATTGGGAACTTTGCGCTCCGTGAAGGGATCGAAGCTCTTTCCATCTTGCTGAAGGGCGGTTTCGACATCGCGCGAGGCAACTTGTACTTTGTACCTGCGAACGAAAAGGTCGTGAAACTCATCGTAATTGAGAAAAAAAAAATCAAAACTACATTAAAATACACTGATTGGCCTCAACGAGCTATCAATCTTATCAGTTGCATAATGTAAAAAGTATCGCTGATAAAATCAAGAAAGCAAAACTCTACTCTCCACTACACATTCGACACCTCCGTCCCGTCAACTCTCCCAAAATCCCGCGAAAAACAAAGCCATTTACTCAGCATAGTGCCTCCTGATGCTCGACGCCATCCTGTCCGTCGATGCCGTCCGAACAGAAAAAAAAATAAAAAAAAAATAAACAAAAAAGTCGAACCCGCGCACTTCCACTCCCGATCTGTCCGTCACCCGCGGAACTCGCGCATTCTCTCCGCGGCGGCTGCTCGTCCGCGCGCTGCCAAGGAAATCTATCGCCTGGCGATCGCGAGGCGAGAAAATAAAAAGGAGCGAGGAAGGCACAGAGAGAAGCAGCAGCGGCCAGTCGGCGGGGACGGGAAACCGTTTAATTAATGCGAGTGCCGGAGGTCGCTGCACTCCTTTAAATCCTCCTTCCCACCGCGGCTGCTTTTTCGTAACACCCGCGCGATTTTCGGCCAAATAAGCGAGCGATCGGATTTCGCGAACGGGGCGATACTCGTTTTGTCGTCGGGCCGGATCAAATATTTTCGGCCGGCGATTGCGGAGCTCGGCTGTTTACGAAAAGCGGACGCTGAGGAAATCCGAGGAGGAAGAGGAAATTGGCGCGAGCTCGCGGCGGATTTTTTGGATCGCGGAAGCTGGAGGTGTGGAGTGAATAATGATTTTGTTTGACGTTAAAGTTATAATTCAATTATTACAGTATTTCTATTATGCCTAGCTTTAAGAATGATTGCATATAATTGGAAGTTAAGTACAATGTAGCACTGCAAAATAAAACGAGCATTCAATGGCTTTTGTATGCAATAGAGTTTTTTTTTTCAGCGAAATAATAAATGCAGGTTCAGAATTCTTTGCATAATTTTACAGATTCGAACAATAGTCAGATTTTTCCAATGCACCTTCGTCGAATGCTTAATTAATCGTGTCGGTTAAACGACCGCCGTTGACAAATCGAGGGTAAGTCGGTGGTAGAAATGCCGGCTGACGAAACGGCGAAACTAAAGATCCGAACGAGGAGGACAATGATTTTTTTCTGGTTCGATAAGCTTCGAAGCCGGATGTGTCGTGTCTCGACCGAATTTTTGTAATGCCGCTCAAAAAAATGTTCGATACAAAGCCGACTGCTTGCGCAGTTGTCGGAACGAAAGCCGTTTGATGTTTAAGAAGGCACGTCGAACGACCGCCTTTTATTCCGCGGCGTCTCGTTTGATTTTCACATTGTTAAAATATATATTTACTGTCGGAAATTGGATATATCATCGAATATATCATTTACTTTGAATAAACAAAAGCACCTACTCGTCCGAGAAGGATAAAATTTATTACTTTGTTTATGCAAAGCCGCCTCGAACTCTGGAGATTTCTCGTTAAGACCAAAATTTATTTATTTGCACCGAACGTGACGTAAGTTTATGAGCAAAAAAAACTTACTTGGCAGTGAGAACGCCTTCTTTTAGATTGGATCCGTCCTGCGGAAGGAAAGTGTCCAACTCGGTTGGTGCTTTGTGATTATCTTCTTGTACCATTTTTATTTATGTTTTAATATACTTTCAATGTTTAAAACTCCCTGTAACAGAAAAAAACAGAAAATACCATTATAATATAATTCCTCTACTTTACACTATTTTATTAAATCCGAAAAGTTCAGGGACAATTTACATTCCCCTAAACGATTAACAAAACTTTCCTCGAAACAATCGCTTCCTCCCACCCCGTCCAATAGTGCAGAAAAAAAAAAAAATTCCGCTCAAGTTCGAGGCGTCCGAGCGACTTACGAACCGACGCAAAGCGAGATCCACGTCGCGCGATAAACCCGACCCAGATGCAAAGGCCGCGATATGCTACTCTCGATATAGCAGCTAGCGGCGCGAGTCTTCGGCGTCGTACCTGTCCGAAGCGCCGGCAGATCGATAAGACCATTTTCGTCCCCGGACTTTTGCCGCGATTCCTTGAGCTACTTGTTCGCGGAATTTTTAACGAAGCGAGAGATTCTCTTCGATGCGTGTCGTTCTTTGTACGGAGAAAAGGGTAGTTTCGCATCGGAAGTTTTGAACGTAATATCGAGAAACTCTATTTTAGCCGTGTCTTTACTTCCTCACGGGAAGCCTTCTTCCTGCAATCGGAGATAACCGCGAAGCGGACTTTCGTGGTAGACCGGTGTGGATAACAGTGTTTGAACAACCTGGAGGAAATGAATGGAGCATTGATACGATAATAGTTCTTGTAAAACTTTTACGTCAGACCGTCGCTTCTTTCTTTATTCTGCAGAAGAATTACCGTACTCGCAACAAGTATCCAAAACTAGTCCAATAAAACGACTCGTCAACTAAAACGCAATCCAAAAGTACGTCGCGCAAAAATAAAAATAAGAGATCCCGAGCTTCCAGTACAGAAACTGTACCAAATCCGCGGCGTCTCCCTTTTTCCAACCCCCGCCCGCCATCAAGTTTCGAAGCTCGGCGCCGCGGAATCGCCGCGCCGCCGTATAATAACCGGGCGTCGCCGTCTGCGATCCCCGGCCGCGATAAAAGCCGCCTCTCGAGCTTCCGGGGTTACCCGCGCGCACGCGACCTTCGCGCGTTTTATCAATCGGCGCGCCGCGGCGAGAATCGTATACTTTTACGAGCGACGGCCGGGTGCTTATATTGATTTTAGCGCTGGAACCGGTTTCGCGGATTTACGGCGGCCGCGCGACCCGAGAGGCCTTGAACTTCTTTCTTCTTCTCGCCGGGCTCTGACGTTTATGGCGACGCGGTGATATTCTTTGGGCTCGAACGGGAATGCTAATTTTTGGGCCGTTTTTTTTTTGGGGCATTGTTCGGGATCAACGAGGGCTGGTCGCGGGGATTGGTTTAGGATTTAGTCAGTAAATCGACGATGTATAGGAGACCTTGAGGCCGCTCGAATTTTCCCACAAGTATTTAAACTGCAATTAAAGATGCACTCGTTTTTACGTCTGTATAACATTTAATATAATCAAAGACGCGAGGCGTAAAGTACCGGGCAGTAGGAAAGTCGAGGAATTTATCAATGACTCACTTTACGGGAGTTTTTGGTGAGCTTATAAGAAAAGGCCGTAAATAAATGTGTGTCGTACTATTTCGTAACTCAGAAAATACATCTGGGTTTAATCTACAAACGCAAATGGAATTCGTAAACGAGCCATTTACCAAAATTTAACTTCAAAAGGGCTCCTTTAAAAGATTTAAAATATAATTCGACCCCGGAAATGATTCGTAAAGCGTGGGAAAGCAATTGCAGCCAAACATCAACTGTATTACCCGCTCAATAAAAAGAACTCTGTTCATATTTCAATAAACGGACGTCGACGAGGAATTCACGAGGTATTAAAGATAACGCCGCGGTCTCACGCATAGCAGACGCGTATCTCATTTCAAAAAAAATGACGATCCCACACCGCGTTAGCCGCGCGCTTCTCCTCTCCCCCCCCCCCCCCCCGCGTGATTATTATTTCGGACGTGTGTTTCGTCAGCTACGGTGTAGACTTTCATGCTTTATTTGGACTGCAATTTATAAAACTAGTTTATACGCCGGTATACGACGCCGAAACGAATACGATAAAGGCTTCGTCGTAAAATTACGACCTCGCCGCGGCTCGAGGCATCTAAAAAGTTCACAGCTCTAAATCGAAATGCCTCGGAATTCGATCCGGTTTAATTTTAGCCCCCCCTCCCCTCCCCCCTCTCCCAAAATCAACACCCCGACAATGTTTCGCCGCCCGAGTCTTCTATTAACAGACTTAATTGCGGATCCATCCGAGAAGCGCCACGGCTCATATCGCCGCGAGTTCGGAGCGCCGGCCGCGCGTTCTAACTTTCCGGCTCGCGTGTATAAATGCGCGCGCGCGGGGATATTTTCGAGCGCTCTCCGGGCTCCGCGCGCGTTCTCTAAATCCGAAGCGCGCGCGCCAACTGGAGCACGAGATCCTGCGGAGCGATTAGTCGACGTACGCAGGAGCAGCCGTTGGGGTTACGCCGCGTGACGAGCGTTTAAAAAAAAAAAAAAAAGAAATCCGCGGCTCCTCTTCGGAGAAGCCTTTTTTACGCGGCAGTTTTTTCAAAGCGGAAAAGGTATTTGGCTAATGTTTTCTCGCTACGGCAATTTGGCCGGTTATTGTAATGTTTCTTTAAAAGCCGCGCGTGTACACCGCCGAGGGGCCTCTCCTCGTTGAAGTTTAATTTTTCAATGAATTCTCGAGGAATAATTGATGCCGATTAGAATAATTGAACGATTCGAAAGAAATCGGACGCGGAAGAATTCCCGGGGCCGATTATGCAGAGGTGCGTCTGGGTCGATTATCTTATGGATCTTTATAAAAGAACTTTCTTCGAAAGGCGCCTGAATAAGTTACAAGCTAAAGAAAGCCGCTCGTAAGTTTTAAATTGGTGCGCGCTATTATAATACACACATATATATATATATGTGTTGTACCATTGGACAAAGCGATATAAATATTCAATACCTTACCCGAGGCGAAGCGATGCACCGCGCTTAAAAAATGTGACGGTTAAAATTATTTTCGCGCTCGACGCGTTTGTTATACTTGTGCCGTTTTTAGTCGCGGTGTAAAACGGCACTTTATACCGCGCGAAAGTGGCTCTCTTAATAATTTACAATAAATTAACTTTCGTCGTTTTCGACCTCAAAGTATCGCGAACAATAAGGGGGGAAACACCGACTTATCGCTGTTATTAATGGCTAATTGTCGACGTAAAAGGCGATAGCGACATTACTTCTGTACTTCTATTAAAAAAGAGGAAATCAACGTGACGAGGCAACATTTTTCGCTTCTCTCCTCGACTGCGTCTTTTTTACATGCAAACGAAGACTTCCTCCGTCTATCGGTTTCGATTCTAATCTGTCTCTATTCACTCGAAGACTGCATTATTCCTTCGGCGTCTGCGACTCGAACGAGCCACGAGAGCGAATGTCAGGGTCTCGAGAGCGCTTTAAATATTTACTCAAAAAAAAAAATGTTTTGCGCCTCTTCGCGCAAGCGCTCTGACGTGCGACTTGCTCGCGTCGACGTACATATTATATATTTACGATTCCGTCGAAACTCGCCGGTAAATCTCTCGATCGATTCGTCTTCGACACCTGTTTCTCGATTGATTCCAGGCGGCGATTAGCAAAGAGGAGGCTGATCGATTCTTCCCCCTTTTATTGCGTCAGCTTTAGTTCCTCCGCGACTGAAAAAAAAAAAAAAACGCGCCGCGGCGGCGTCGCGGCTAAAAGCGGAAATTCAAGAAAGAGCCGCCGCTGACGAAATACTTGCACTAAGTGCGCACATTCCAAGCTCCTCCGTCTTCGCTCCGGCTCGCATATTAAATTACGCGTCGCTCGAATTACTTTTGGCAGCGCGGCGAGAGGGAGAGAGACCCGCGCGTCGCTTATCAAACGTGCATCGCGTCGAGGGGGGAAAAAAGGAAAAAAAAAGAGCGCACCATTTCCGAGCGAAGCGAGCGTCGGGCTCGCCGTTTTTTAGCGGATATGTAATCGCGCGTTTTTCTATAACGCGGTGGGTTAGTGTACTTGCTCTCTCGGGGGAGGAGGTGGAGAGCGCCAAGGAATGCCGACCTTTGCTTCGGCCAAAATTCGAGCTGCCGATGCGCTTGCCAATGTTTACGAGCCGCGTTCGAGTGCACGCAAGTTCGAGGCTGACGATTTTATCGACGTTGGATAACGCCTGGCGTTGCGTGTGGCTGTCGCGGCTTGTTGATTAGACGAGTTTTCTATAAACACGTGTAATAATAAGGCACGACGGATAAACGTTTTTCAAATTCACGAAGAACCGTGGAAATTTTCGATCGATTTCGGAAGGATTTATCGCGCGCAGTTTCGACAGGCCAATTATTTTTGGAACGTTGAATTTTAAAAGAAAACGGAACTTCACGCGAGTTCGGAATGACATTAACGAAAATGCAGGTGTTTTAATATTAGGCACTCTAAAAATATCCGATCATAACTTAAGCACTTGCCAGAATTTCGAAGCGAAGAAAAACAGCGGTTTGTAAATTAATTTGTCAATACGTACGAGGGAGCAACTAAGCTTGATTTGTTTGGAAGGCTTTAATTTCTAAATATTTATTCGAATACAAAAATAATTTACGCGCTCAGTTTTGTCTGCGGTAATGGAGCATCATAATTAAGCAACGTACAATAGATAAAAAAATGAATAATTAGACTATCAGTCGCACTCGAATAAAGTGTTCAAAGTTCAGTTAACATTGTAGCGCAAGTTTTAAGTAGAGTAGTTCGAGCAGATAATCATAGGCAAATATTTTTGCGTCGCAGGAAAACGTCAAAAGCTCCCGACGAGATATATTTGTTTAAACAGCGCTCAAGTTTTCGCAAATATTTGCAAAACCTTTACGTAATATTTGATCTTTCGTTTTCCTTTTTCTTTTAATAGCGGCGCTGAAAGCTCTCATTACTAATTCATTTGTCCGCTTGATTTACGGCATTACCGCTCGGTACAATTATCTTTGTCCTAACAACGAATATATTATCCAAGAATTATTGTAATACTTGCGAATACTAAGAATAATGGAAGGACACGCCGAAAAAGTGTGGTACAGTTTGAAGCGACTGTTTAAATAGACTGGCTTTTTTTTTTAGGCCAGACATCGGTCACCCAAGTGCTAAAAATACGCGTTTTCAAAAATAAACCGTCTAATCTTAACGGGCGGATCAGCCGTTTCGACAGGCGTCTGCTGCTCCTCTAGACAATTGTTTACATTCATTATTCAAAATCGTATCTTAATTCCGTTTCCCAAAACGTTTGTCCGCTTGTGATTTGTCAGTTAGATGTGTAACGAGCGTTTGAAAGCAGTTTTAAAACTGCAATGTAACCTCGTGTAATTGCTTAGAAAATTTTCAATTTATTTAACAATTTGATGAATTACTCGTAATTTGTAGTAAATCGTTATTCTCGGTAACCTGCTTATGACTTTAATAAGATATACTTATATTAATTTAAATAATAGTCAATTTTCATTACCGCCACAAACTTCTTTAGTTAAGCCGCGGCACCTAAGCACGAGAATACTCTTCAATTATCACTACTTTGCAAAAATTACATCAATTTTCACGTCTCCCGATTACCGCGTCAATCCTCCCAAGCGAATTTCATAAACAACTCGGCGATCGTTTCAATTGCAGTCATCAGGAGGCAGATTAAATTATCAACATTGCATAAAGCGTCTCGTCTCGATTCAAATTCGTCTTTGCTCGCTTCGAGTTCAACGTCTTTTTTTTCCCTCTCTCTTTTTCACGTTGCAAAATCCGCGAGCCTACATAATGAGGCTCTCGCCTTTTCTAGCGGCGCTAGAACGAAAGAATAGACAATGTTTCTGCCCGGGGCTATCTATATCTATATAACGGCGAGAGCTTTTCAATCACGGACTTGGCTTGCTTCGGCGCGATTTTTGCGAGGCATCCGCGAGGATTCCGACTTGGGCCTCGGCTTTTCGGAGGAGCCGCGGCCCCGCTTTTGCCAGCTCATTCTGACGTCGACGCGCAGCTTCTTTTTTCTCCGCCTGCCGCGGATGATAATGCGCTTTTGGAGCGAAGGCTATAAATGGAGAAGCGAGCTCGTCATCGATACGTGGGACGGGGATATGTATGCGGGTCGGCGGGTTTTTCTATCGGTGGGATTGCTTTCACTGGGAGGATTGATGGACTTTTCGTTTGAGAAATTGTTCGTTTGAAATATTAAATTCGCGGAATAGTTAGCGAGGAGTAATGCCAGAATTAATTGACTGGACCCTGGTAGAATTTCCAGCATTGAAAATGGCCAGAAAAATAGTTAATAGATAAGTCCCGTGGCTATTTAATAGGTC
>JAWWEO010018755.1:0-21411 GCA_035582975.1 Ormyrus labotus
CGGTAGTAAATGGTTAAAACATGTGGAAAAAAGCGTTTCATAAATGGGAGAAAAATGGGCGATTTCTACCAGGGTTATCTTCAATTGTTTGTAACATTAATTCTGATAACAATCGATTTTTAGATTGGTTCCCATTAGATCCAAAGATAGAAATTTTGGAACTCAACTCAATAATGGTAGTTTTAATGGACTACTTGGTATTTTAGAAAAAAATGAATCGGTTATTATACCAAGATCTGGATTGTTTGCAAGTCGCTTATCATTATTAGATTACACACTTCCTTTATGGAAAGTACGGTAGGTAAAGTGTTAAATTTTAAGATCTTTTGTAAAGCTAATTTATTGCAAAACTTCAGCTACCATTTATATATTATCCCTGAATGGAAACACGATGAAATGTGGATGATCCATTTATTTTCTACGAAAGTTTGGTGTGCGATTTTCTTCATGATATGTATTTTAAGTGTCGCCGGATTTATTTGTGAAAAATATGCAAAGGGTTCTTCAGAAGAAAAAAAATCCCATAAATTACAAGACTTTATACTTTATGGGATTGGTCTTACTTCTTCTCAAGGTTAGTCAACCTAAAGCTTTTAAATGTACTGGGATACAGATTGAAAAATCTATAAGTTGAATAATAATTGTCGCAAAGATTATTGATGATAGAAATTAAATTGTTAAGGTTCCGTTCCTATAGAACTTTACAAAAAATCTAGACTTATTTACATCTGCACAAGCATTTTTTGCTGGCTCATACTAATTGGTTTCAATTCCCACGCCATTTTTCTGATGATGAATAAAAAATGTACGTTGCCCTTTACTGATTTGAAAGAATTATTTCAAAAGAGTAGATATGGCGTGGTTGCTTTTACTGGATCTATGGTTCACGAAGCTTTACAGGTAAAATAAAACGAATTCAATATCACCTGAATATTTTAAGCTTCTCACTCAGCTATTAATATTTTACAAAAATGAATATTGCGAATATCATTTTTTAGGGAAAAATTGCTACTTATTATAGAACTACTGACGTTTCTAATAGAGTATATTATGTTAACTCAACAAATAAAGTATTCGAAAAAGTGTGCTTTTCGAAAAATAAGAAATTAGCAGCTTTCGAGGCCGAGGATCGTCATCGAGCAATTGGAAATCATTTTTGCAGTCTGGTTTCAACGCAAAAATTTTATTTCGAAACTTGGATAGCTTCTGCAGTAAGAAGAGGATATCGGTACAAACGCAGTTTTGATATTGGGTAAATATTGTAGAATATAAATTTAAAATTTTTAAATTGTTGTTGCTAATTGTCTTTTATTAAATAATAATAATGATGTCTTTTTAGTATTTTAAAGATGTCTGAAGTTGGACTACTGGATGGAATAAAAGATCGATGGTTAGCTTTGAAACTTGTAGATGTTCCAAATGTTCCTTTTCAGTCGATCGACATTAGCCAAGTGTACGCAATATTTGCAATATTGTGTTTTGGATTTATAGCATCTACGATTATTTTAATACTTGAAAACATAATAATACTCTTAAAAAATAAAATTTTTAAATACACTCGTAAAGAAGTTAAAAAGCAAGTTATTAAAGTGGATGTTAAGAAATTATATTAGATTATGTTCATAAAATCGATTATTAAATAATAATAAAGAGATGCAATATGGTAAATAACAAAAGAATTATTTGAATTTGCACTTGTTCATATTATGTTGTTTTAAATCCTCTTGTATAGACCTATATATTTTATTGATCACGTAAAATCCTTCCATAAATCTTATCAGATGGGTGCACGCTTTATGATATAATCGTCATAAAAGCATGCAAAAAAGGGATTAGAACTGTATAATTTGCAAATGTTTATATTTTAAAATATATTTAAATTAATGTAAAAACGCGAAGATCTGTTTATTTTAATTTTAACGACCAGCTATCTATTCATCTAGGAATATAATAAGTATAAGTCTTATCATAGTTGTAGTTGTATAGAATCAGCTAATGGTATGATATAACAAAGTATAAACTAAATATAACTATATAAACTAAATTATTGTCACAGTTCGGAAAAAAATTCATCATATCAAAGACGTACTTTTTGCTGATTATGAAAAATTACTCGTTTAGCTATATCTGGAAATGAACATACATTATAATCGCTCTCAATAATGCACTAAATAGTGTACTATACATGCAACTATTAACAAATATATGTTTTTAAATTAAAATAGACTTCCACGCTTTTAAGAATATGCTGTTTGCTTATAAAAAGTTATTATAAAATAATTAAGTCTCCGTAACAATACTGAAAAAACATAATGAAAATATTTATTTTTATTACCATTTTTTTAATAAATCAGTGTTTTAGTATAAATGGTGTTATATGGAATAATAAAAGTAATAATTTTATACCAATTTTTAGTATTGGTCAGTTTAAAGATTTACAGGATGAAGTATTAAATGAAAGCCGTCTACGGGAAAAGCATAATTTTGGCGGAGAAAAAATCAACTTTGTCTATTTTGACGTAATAAACGCTGATCAAAATATTTTCTCTATTTATAAGATTGAAATAATATTCCAATTTTGCAGGAGAAAGATATCTTTCAATTTTTTGATAACAACAAAAGAGTAACCGGACTTTTTGGTGATGTTTGGACTACATTATCAGAAGTTTTAAATTTTACGTAAGCTAAAGCTTTCAAAATGCATTGTACAAAACATCTCTTCTTTAATTCATTGGATCTTAAAAATATTTTAGGATGATTTTAACCAAGACTGATGTTAAAACAATCGGTACGAAGCCCAAGCCAGGTGATAATTTCACAGGATTATTGGGAATGATGCAACGCAGGGAATACACTATTGTACCAAAACTAGAATCGTATTTACATCGTCTTGAAGTAGTCGACTTTACAAAGAGTATTATGAAAGAAAGGTAATTAACCATTTAGTAAGTTTTTTAACTATGTTTTAAATGTTACTTATGTGGTTTATTCTTTTTTAAAATAAAGACGAAGATTGTTCGTGAGACCAAATTATGAATTTAAAACAACGTGGATGATTGACTTATTTTCATGGAAGATATGGTGTTTGATTATTGTTTTTTATCTACTATTAAGTATCCTTAGTATATTAGTCCAAAAATTAGTTAATCTTCAAAATTCACACTCCATAGCATTGTCGATATCAGAGTATTTTTTCTACACCTTCGGCGCTCTTTGCAATCAAGGTTTTTATTCATATTGAACGAAAAAATCTTTCAGTAAAAATAATTCAATAGTAACTAGATAAAAATTAATTGATTTTAATTTCAGGCGATATACTTTACATTGTACAAGAAAATTTTAAGATTTTATCATTTTGTACGAGTTTGTTTTCATGGTTACTAATAACTTCTTTTAGTTCACAATTAATTATTTACGTAACTCAAACTATATTAATTCCACCATTTGAAGATCTCGAAACGCTTCTTGAAGATACAGTTTACAAAGTATTGGCCGCTAAAGATTCAATTGTAGACATAGCTTTCAAGGTAAAGTATAATTAACCTTTAGAGGACGGGAAAGCCAATATATTGGCGCAAACCGTGATCGACACTTTACCCATGATTAATCCATGATATAAGATACTTTTTTATGCATTTTTTTAGGCTGATAAAGCGCCCCCAATCCCCGTCCTCTAAAGGTTAAAACAATCCGTTATTTACTATAAGTATTTTAAAAATATTTTCTTTACAGAAAAACTACAAGCCTATTTATACCCGCATCAATAAAGCAGATAGAATTGAATTCTACTCGGATTACAGATATATCTGGAAGTTAGCTTGTTCGGTTAATAAAAAATACGCTGTACTTGAAAGTGAATACTTAACAATAGGTGACCGCATTCCATGTACACTCAGTCCTACTGGCGAAACTTATTTTCAATCATGGATTGTTGGAGGCATTATAAAAGGATTTGAATATAAAAAATCTATCGATATTGGGTACGTAAAATATATATTCAATGGGGTAATAATTAAACTTCAAGAGTTTATTAAATATCATTTAAAGCTATTTTGCAACGTTAATTTATTTTTTAGCATTCTTAAGTTGCGTGAATTTGGGATAATTAACCATTTAAAAGCACACTGGTTAACGCTCAAACAACTAAGAGGAACTGAACCAAAATATTATAATCCTATACATTTAAATCAAGTTTCTTTGGTATTTAGTGTATATTTATTTGGTTTATGTGCATCCATTATCATCGTCATTTGTGAAAAAATCGTTTATTCACGAAGTTCTAAAACTAATTGAGTCTGAGTAATTAAAAATAAATTATGTTGTAAATAATATGAAAGGTTATTTTTTATTTTGTTAATTATTAATCGATTTTCCTTATAAAGCCATTTTACAATATTAATAAACCTCTGCATCGTTACCGAATTATTAAAAAAGTTAGTATGTCATAAATTTGTTTTTTTTTATATTTATGTACGATAAAAAATTAATTATTTATGACTCATAAATAATAATTGCAGTAGTGACTAAAAAAACTTTTTTTAAAATTAACAAAACTTTGTAGCTATCTTTCTACGGCTTCTTAACGTAATCCTATACAAATTTATTTTACATCAGCAATAATTTCTTGCATAAGATACATATATTATTACAATGGAAAAAGCTACTTTTATTTTCATTTTAATAATCTCTACTGAATTAAGTATAGAACATGTTATTTGGAACAATAAAAGTAACAAATTTGTACCTATTATGAACATCAAAGATTTCAAAATTTTATCTGATAGTTTAAATAAAGAATTTGAGCAACTTAACCATCAAGAACAGCAAGAAACCACTCTGCATCTAATTTATTTCGAAGTAAAACTGTAAATGACATTCAATACTTTACAGTTTGAATAATAAAGTTACTATATTTGTATTCTAGGAAAAGAATGTATTTGAATTTTATGATAATGATAAGCGCGCTACAGGAATTTCTGGTGAAATTTGGAGTTTGCTTTCCCAATACTTGAATGTTACGTGAGTCGATAAATATTTTACTTTAAAAAATTAATGTATACATTAAACATTTTTGAATTATACATTATTATAGTTATTAATTTACTTTTGACTAGTTATTACAATTTAAATATTTCATATTATATTCCACTTTTTTAAGCCGCAATGATTTTTTTGATAAATTATCTTTATTTAAAGTATGACTCTAAATAAATCTAAAGAGCAAACTATGGGAACGCGTGCCACTGTAAGTTCAAATTTTACGGGATTGATTGGATTGCTACAACACAAAGAATTCACTATAATACCAAAAATGGAAGCCTTCATTAGTAGAGTTGAAGCAGTAGACTTTTCTGCTTCTTTTTGGAAAACAGAGTGAGCAGTTTAAGAAAGTAAAAGAGAGATTAAGTTCGATAAAAAGCTTTCGTCTTATAAATGTTTATTATTTTGCAGACATAGATTATTTATTCAATCAAATTATCAGTTTAAAATCACATGGATGATTGATATTTACTCAAGGATGATATGGATGTTAATTTTATTTTTTTATTTGTTACTAAGCTGCTATGGCACTTTTGACCACAAATCTTCGGCAAAACCTGATACATATTCGGAAGTGACTTCGACTGCAGATTTTTTCTTTTACATGCTTGCTAGTATTTTTAATCAAGGTTATTTTATAGATTATTTATCAAAAAATGTAAGGAATGATAATTAATTTTTAAAAATAATCTCCATTTTTAGGAAATGTTTTATTCGATCAATATGGAAAAAATAAAAGAATATTAGCAATAACTATCGCCATGTTTTCGTGGTTTTTGAATACAGCTTACAATTCGCAACTAATTGTTTATATGAGTCGTAGAATATTCAATCCTCCATTTGATAGTCTGGAAAAATTATTTTACGATACAGAATATATCTTACTTGCAGAAAAGAATTCAATAGTTTATACTGAATTTCAGGTTTACAAATAAATTTCGAATTTCTTTTTGTAAATAACTAGAATATGAAGTTATATAATATATTTGACTATTTTTTAGTCGAAACGTCTACCTATATATAATTTAATGCAAGATAAAAATCGTATAATATTTCTATCTTCGCAAAAAGAAATTAATAAATTGCTCTGCTCAAGTAATCAAAAATACGCTATGTTTGAAAATATGGATGTTAAAAAGAAAGATATTAAATGCTTAGTAGAGCCTGTTGGAAAAGCATATTTTGAAACATGGATTGTTGGTGGAATTAATAAGAAATTTAAAAATCAAAGATTTATTAATACAGGGTACGTATAAAAAATAACTCTGAAGCATTTACCTATAAATAGAAATTTAAACAGACTGGACTTTTTTTAGTGTCGTAATTTTCTGTCATAATTATTACTATAAAAAAAATTACTTAAATGTGGTGTCAAGAATGTCTGCCTTGTTAATATTTTCTGTTACCACGCTAAAACTCGTTATATGACTCATCAAGTCATTCACACCAAAAAGACACGTGATAGAATCCTTATATTTGAATAAGTCACGTGCGCAACATTTAATTTAACTGCATGAAATGAATACATTTTAAATTATAATTAAAAGTTAATTGCATATCTGTACTATGAATCATTTTTATTTTTGTTTTATCAAATAATGATTGAATAATATTTATGATAAACTGTCACAATTATTATACAAATATAGGCATTATGCCACTGTAACTTATAAAACTAAGCTGATTATCTTTTTTCTAGCTTAATAAAGTTTAATATTTGATTAGTTATTAATTGCTGTTTCAGAATTATGAGATTGCATGAAATAGGATTAATAGGAGCATTAAAATCTCGTTGGCTAGATTCTAAAGTTATAAACGCTAAAATACAAAATAAGAAGTTTTATGCACCTGTAACCATACGTCAAGTATTATTAGTTATCGGCTTATATTTCATTGGCTTATTTATGTCACTTGTACTTCTTATTATAGAAAATATTATGTATTTCTACAGTGTAAGAGTTACACCACTGAGAAAAATTAATTAAACTAACTTGAACACGCGTGCTTCAAAAATAAGAAAATAATTATTATACATTTTCCTTCTTAAAACTAAATTTTACCTCAAACATTTTAGGTATTTAATAAACGATTGTAATTTTAATAATCTAATGAATAGTTCATCAGTTTCACTCACTTCCGAGTATTTCTATTATATAAAGTTTTCAAAAGTTTACAAGAACTTTCTCTATTGGGAGTTCCATCGTTCTATAGAATTAATGACGACTCAGTCCGAGTCTGTAAGTGATAGTGAAATGAAGTGAACATGAAGTAAAAGTCTTCAGATTCTCTTTGAACAACAGATAAGTACAAGATTCCAGTTTTTTTTTATTTTCTAAGTTTATTCTACGGCATTACATATCAAGTTACTAATTTAAAAAAATCTTACTTGTAAACTAAATAAAAACCGTTTAATTATGTCTTAAATATTATCGATTGAACTGGCAGATCTCTTGAAAAATACATATTTATAATTTTTTCTTTCTCTCTCTTGAAAAATACATATTTATAATTTATAATTCTCTTTTTTAGTTGGAAAGAATTTAAAAGAAGTTTTTTATTAAACGAGTAAAATTTAATTTAAAGGAAATTCATAAAAAACTAATATACATATTTTCTTTTTAGTATTCTCTGCTTTAAAGAAATGGCGATAAATTAATGGATAATACAAATTTGAAAATATCACACTTAACTCAGTCTCACTTAAAATAAGTTAAATTTGAATTGAAATCATTTCTATCACTTCGATATATAAAAGTACGGTAGTTTATTAAAATAAGTGTATATTAAATATAATTCATTAATGTCGAAGTTTTAACTTAGTATTTGAGATTAAATTTAATATTTTTTAACAGTTGTAGTCAAACAATTTTATGAATAAAAATTTAGTTTACATAAAACAGGAAGATTGTTTATGAGATTGTTAAAATATTGTTTGTTGCGTCACATGAAAATAGTCAGTAAGTTAAATTGTATGACTATTATTCTTTATATTGACAATAAAACCATTTTTTAAGTCCTAGCAAATATGGTCTTACTGACATGTTTCATTGATTGAAATCAAGATGTTATTAAAAAAACAGATAAGGTGATTAGCGGCAACATAAAAACTTTATTTCGTTGGTTACATGCAATTTAAAAAACATAAATATATTTCTAAGATAACATATTTTATATAATTTTGTTTCATCATTCGTAAGCTTGATTTCAACAAACGTTTCGTTTTGACTTATTTAAAAATTTGAGATAATGCATATTATTTTAATAATAATTTTACTGTTCTTTCATAATGTATACGGTTTAAGTGGCGTTATTTGGAAAACTAAATTAAATAAATTCGTTCCCATTTTTGATATTTCACCATTTAACATATTGCAGAAAGAAGTATTAAAAGCATCTTATGATAGAGAAAAACATAATTTTAATGGTGAATCCATTCGTCTTTTATTTTATATAGTAAGTAATGCATTTTATTTTAATTGTTCTTTTTTGTGATAATTATCGAAATCTATCAACGACGAGCCAAATATCAATTATCCAACTAAATCAACTTATAGGACTCCGGGATTATTACGACTTATGATAATAATACACGCATTAAAGGATTTTTTGGAGATATATGGACACTTCTGTCTGAATATGCAAATTTTACGTATGTAGGGTAAAATAATATTCATTTATTTTCTATACTAACAAACTTTTTCACAATTAAACATAGTTTAGCTTTGAAAATTGTTCCGGAAAAAAGAATCGGCATAAGATTAACGGATAATTCTAGTTATAATGGTTTACTGAGATACATAGAACATGAAGACGCTGATGTAATTGCTAGAATTCAAGTTTTCTCATATTGGTCGGATGTCGTAGATTTTTTATTACCTTTATGGAAAGATCGGTGACCGATTAATTTGTTGGACCTTATTAAATTTACATATACACGTAAAGTAATGTAAATGAATTCTAGTTACAGATTATTTATACAGCTATCATATAAAGAAAAAGTGGAATGGATAGTACACTTATTTGAACCTAAATTTTGGTTATTAATGGGTTTTCTTCATACTTTGTTTCTCATGGCAAGTGCTATTAGAACAAAATACGATGCAAAACTCAAGGGTATCAAATCAATAAAGAATGAATATGCAGAATATACATTTTACTATTTTGGAGTCTTTATTCAACGAAGTTCGTTTTTATTGTTAAATTTTATTGTTATATTTTAATTATTATTACAAAATATATCTTTTAGGCTACTTCTTACTTAACTATCAAAAAACCCATAAAATCATAAATTTAGCTGCTTGTTTTTTTTCTCTGATTTTAATATCTTTTTATAATTCGAAAATCTTATTAATAATGTTGAACAAATCACTCAATAAGCCATTTGACAGTTTATACACACTTGATAGAAAAACTGATTATGAAGTATTATCTGAAAAAGACTCAGTAGTACATTTAGCTTATGAATTTTTACAAATTTATCAGGTAAGTTGTTTTAAGTTTCACTTAAAATTCAGATTTCTCAAAGTATACATTATTTTATTAATAGAAAAAAGATGCAGACAACGAATTAAGATACGTCATAAAATCAAAGCGACTAAAATTTCTTCCTACTCGAAAACGCATGTATCAGGTAGCTTGTACAACGGAGAAGAATTATGCTTTATTAGAAAGTGAACGTTTAAAAGAAAAAATAGTCAAATATGGATGTACATTTGTACCTATTGGAAAAGCGTATTTTCTTACTTGGGTAGCAGCAGCTACTCGAAAAAATTTTACTTACAAGCGCACCATTGATCTTGGGTAAGAAGTAATTTAATTAATACTTTCAGCAAGAAACTATTTGATTATATTACTTTTGCAGCATATTGAAGCTTTTTGAATCAGGAATTCTAAATGCATCAAAGCGCCGTTTAATGGGCTTAAATGAATTAAAAGATGACAGGAATTTTGAACCGATTGATTTAGCGAAGGTTTTTCTTTATATTATACTCTTTTTTTCTGCGATTTTACTATCCATTACATTTCTAATTATGGAAAAAATAATATATCGCATAAAATATGTGTATTAGTAGTCCTTGAACATTAATTTAGAGCATGTTTATCGACGGATCAGTTCTGTCACCTCATTTATGAAAATTCTATAAAACATTAAAGAATACACGATTTCAAAGAAACCTATAGTGCATATCTTAATAGCAAATTATATAGGGAGTTTTTTTAAACGGTTTATTTTAAAGAGTGTCTTTAACACAAAAAAGATTTTTATAAAAGAAATCTATTCAAATGAGTTGATCCATAATATTTTACAAATTTATAATTTTGTTTTTAATTTTTATAAGTAATTTCTTTCATTTTCATGAGACTTCCTTCAAATATTACCAACAATTTATTGTATGATAATTAATCCGTACTTCCGCCATACATTGCGGGACAAGTATTTTTATACAGGATATTAAAACCAATATTTATAAAATATTAGTTACGATTTCTTAAAATTAAACAAATATTTTAGAATTTAAGGACACTAAAGAAAGTAAATTAACTGTAAGGGTTATTTTTTCAATCATATATTATTTCATACCATTTCATACATTATACATTTATAAAGAAATGAAAATAAAGTTAATTAATGAAATGATTTCGTATACCTTTCAAAATCTGCGATGTGCATTGAGCAATGGATAAATGACGTCAATGAAACACATTGATAGCGTTATCGTGTATGTATTAGTGAAAAATCTTATAAATTATGTTTCTATATTTTATATAAATCATTTAACTTCAGAGACATTTAAATTACTAATTACTGATCGCCAAATTTTAGCAAACTAGCTAATTGATTCTCAAAACAATCTTTTAGTTTTTAAAAAGAATTAACAAATGTAAACAAAGTTTAAATAAATGATTTTTTAACTGAAAAATGTATATTTAATAATGTGCTAACAAAATAGTAAATTTAAATCACTTATTCTTCTAAAAAGTTACACTTTGGTGTGACATGGTAACACCAATTCTTCGTATTTTGTAAGCTACACATTGTATTTTGATTCCGTGATAATCAGTTTAATTGAAATTCATACACAAAGTAGAATGAATGTAAATAATTCTAACTCAATCGTTATATTCAAATTGTCACTCGCAAGACTATTAATTAAGAAATCATTCGTTGACAAAACTTCCTGCACAAGGAAAATTAGCAAATTTCCTCATAGTGGCATTTTTGTTTGCTATTGCAAAAAAGTTCAAAGCTTTTAAATTTTGATCGAATTAATTGTAATACAATTTGTACATTCTATAAGCTGCATGTAATAAAAAATTTGCGAAATAATGCTTTTCATAGGACAAGCTTTAGAAATTAATTATTTCTTTAATTTAATTAAATTTAAATAGATGCTAACAACCTATTACTCACGTGTTAGCAGAAAGCAGTATGAAAATTAAACGTGTTTCTGGGAATCAGTAGGTGAGTGTTTACTTTGATATTTGGTGAATCGATACATCCTGTGATGTCTCGTGTTTGCAGTCACGTAGTCCAAAAATTCTTAGTCCGGTTTTTCTATAAAGAAATGTCCCGCCTATAAGTTCAGTGTACGTGCAGGGATTCATGGATTTGACTTCTTAACATAATTTCCTTGTTTTTTTTTTTTTTTTTTGTAAATCAATAGGATAGTTTGAAAACTTATTAGTATACCAAGTCTTTCATAATAACTCTTTGAGTAAACGCTGTTTGCAATGCCGTGGTCGTACGTATTGTGTAACCTTACACACCTTTTTGATTTTTCAGAATAAAAAAGATTTGTTACACTGCAATTATTTTTAAATAATGGAAATGGTGTTCACCGTACTCAAAAAGATTCACTTAGTACTTGAAAATAATTTATAAAAATCTATATCATTTGAAATGAAATATTTTTTACGGGTATACGCATTTACATAAATTTAAAATACTAATTTATACACATTTCTTTTTTTACGTTTCCTTTAAACTACAAATAATTTTCGACTTTTAAATTATTTGAATGCATTCTAAAATTCAACCTTGTATTTTAAACGTATAATGTACGTTAAAAATTTTTTGCAATGTAAACTCACACGCTTACAAATTTCAATCATCTTTAGGCAACATGAGATTCGCACGTGCGCCGAACTTTGAAACTGGACAATTTAAAATAGACAAAAAATTGAATATAAAAAATCGCCTCGTATACGCCAGTGAAATATTAATGGCTTTCCTTTGACATCATGCAAATGCGGTTACATCAGACACGAATACGATCGACTGGCCGGCATAATTAAGAAGATTTTATACCAAAAAAAGCCCTTACTAGTCGTCGCTAAACGTTGATAGAGCTAAAATCTGTGTCCTCTTTGCTGCTTTATAACCGCATTAATTGACATTCCATTGTATTTGAATTAAAAGTAGAACACGTGAATAACTTAAGGGTTTAAATTACAATGAGAAAGTGAAACAATTCCAATTATTTTAATGGAAAGTAATTTATAAATTATTCATTAATGTAAATAAACTCTGTAATCACCATATGAATATATAATGTATTGCAAATATACAAAATTTTTGACCATAAAAAAATTTATTGTTTAAGCATTCAAAATTTATTATTAATAAAATTATTTGATTCTCCTAACCACATTAGACTCGCAGCATAGACAGAAAATTCTAGCCTTTTTTATTTTTTATGTTTAACTTATACATTAACGTTTGGAAAACAGGTTAGGTTAGCACGTTCATCGACAATTTGACTCAAGCTACGTAAAAAATTCATTTGTATTAGAATGTAGTGAATTCTAAATTTTTATTCATTGTTCAGGAATGCATTTACTAAAAAATAGCGCTATTCAAATTATGATTTTAAAAGTAGGAACCTGTTATAAATTTTACAAAAGAAATCCCCAAAATAAAATATAATTTACAAAGATGAAAAAATAAATACAGACTGTATACGTAAATGTGTTGAAAAACTTAAGTAAATGGAATTGGGGCGAAAAGAAAATAAGAAATTAATTCGTATCAAACAAACAGTTGGGAAGTTTACCGGAAGGCGGAAAAGATCCATGAATTTCATGGTAAAGTTTGTAATAGTGTCAATAATTATTGGAATTCCCTGATCACGGAAAGACAACATGTTTACACCCTCAAAAATTCAAGGTTTCAATGTAAAAATAAATAATAAACAAGATTTGATGAAAAATATCAAGTATTTACAATTTGTCTCTTATTATTTATTGATCTTATTATTATATAGATCTTATATATAGTTTATGAACTTAATAGATAGTCTAAACAATTATCAACATTTCCGTTAACAAAATCAAAAATTTGAATCAGCATTATTTTTATATACATTCGGAATAATAATTTTTGAAAGGATTCAAATTAATTGCATCAGCAATGGTGTACCTTTCATTAGCAGGTAAATGGACAGCAGACATCTGAAGGATTCGATGATTATCTCCGAAAATAGCTAAAAATAATATCGAATTGGTTATCGAAATAAACAATAATTTATAATATTTAAGAAATAATTTTAATTCGAAATTAAATTAGTTATAATTTGCTCGAAATTAATAATAATTTTCAATGTTTCTACGTAAAAAATAAATGTGTAAGTTAAATTTTTCGAAAATGTATTAAATTTTAAAATAACAAGTTCTTTTGTGCAATATACCTATTAATCATCTTCAGATCTTTCTAAAAAGCTTTATTATTAATCACCTGCTGGCGTTTGTACAGATTTTTTTTTCTTTCGCCGACAAACTCTCAACTTAAAAAGAGACTTCTTAATTTTAGTTGCGCAATGTAAACAGAGATGGGTCAGGTTTCAGGGATTATGCTCACTTTAACTGTGCCATTTACAAAGTATATAAGCCGAAACTTCGGTTAGCTTCCAACCGTATTTGAATCTCAGAAAAAACAGTGTCGAAGTCATTGATTCCATTTATGTACATTTATTTCATCGCAGTGAAATTGATTTGTGGAGTTTTTAAAAACAAACATTTTGTGGTATAGACACTATCATTTACTATCTTTTAAAATGAGCAAATTTAAAAATTAGAAATTAAATTTTTACTTTAATATCTTTAAACTAAAAGAATTTAAGAATTTTATATCATCTATCATTATTTTAGATAGCCTTGTTTTAATTTAAAAAAATACTATTGATTAAAAATTTAAATAAATTAAAATAGTTATAACAGAGACGTGAATTTATGTTACTTGAGCAAATTTTAGTTTACTTAAACCAATATTGTGCAAGCGAGACACCATTACGAATTTGAGAAGTTGGAGACAAACTAGTTAAGTACATATTTTGAGAGAAATAACATGCTAATTTTTTAATGTTTTGAATTTACAAAAAATTTTTAAGAAGGTATGAAATTTAATTTTAATTTGAAAAAATAATTGATATTTTAAATATTCTATCTATTTATTCTTCACTATATAAGTGCTAAATTAAAAGAATTGAATAATATCTTTATTTTTTACGTAGAATTACAGTCGTGAGCATTAAACAATAAAATGAATTACTTATTTTTTACTTAACAATTTTGATTTCTATATTTTTTTGTTTTATTTAAATTGACTGGAACGCTACTCACCCATTGTCTTGCCAAGTCACGACAGGATCTACAGTTTAGAGTAGAATCCGAACCACTGTGGGTTTAATGTTATTAGACTCTTAATTGTAAATAAATACAATGGTTTCTTCACGTGTGCCAGTTTCGGTAAAGGTCAGGACTAAATTAGGAATTAACATCCTAATTACGAGATCAATACTCTATCGACTGAGCCATTGACAATCCTTCATTGATTTCGATAATATAAAACATAATTTTTCTAATTTACATTCCAATAAAATATTTTGTAAAGTACTAGAAGGAGAATTTTTAAAATTATTGTACAGAAGAAGTTTGAATTTATCGAAAGTTACGCATAGTTAAAATAAAACCATTGGAAGCAGGTAATTTTATCTCACTTGGAAATCTCATAGCAAAAGAATTCGATTCTATAAATGTAGAAAAGATGAAGAACGCGAAAAGCCCGTTACTTATTTTCAATTAACTACCAATCAGATATTTAAATTACAGGTAAGCCGGCTCATTCCGGTTACCGAAAATAACGCAACTGCCGAAAATTAAACTAGGCGCCACTGCTGCCCAGGTGGAGGGGTAAGCATCGCCGCCGCGGCCGCCGCTGGTTCATCCACGCGCGGAAATTCATATTTAAATGCTGCTTCAAAATTTTGGCAGTAACATCTCGTTGTACCAGCGGCCTGGCCACATCGTCGGCCCGAGATTCAGTTTTCGGTTCAGTGTTGTATTTTGTGAAAAATTGTGAATTATTGTAATTTAAGACCGCTGTATGTAAAGATATGCAGCGGAACTATCTCTAATCCTTATTTGGAGAACGAGATTTGATCACTTAGGCGATTTGGAAAGTGAAATAAATTGAAGGTGAGTTTTTGAATTGATTATTAAGAGATGTAGAAAAGGTGTTCAGTGTTTTAATTTATATACTTCTTACTACTTATGTATCAAAGTAACTTTATTAAATAATTTTCTTATTATTTTATAACATTTATATTGGTATTTTGCAAAAATATTAGAATTTGTGATCATTTTCTATTTACATATTAATAATATCGAAGTTAATCATGTCAAACCTATTACTTTTAAACAATTAAATATTAGATAAGACTCATTTGTCATAAAAATATTATTAAATGTATTATTTTATCCTATTGAAACAACTACGAAACGAATAAAAAACGAGTTACAATAGCAAAAGTAAAGAAAAAACTGAATTTCTTGAAACGTATTAAATATGATAAAAAATTGAAAGTTCTCGATCATTTTTATTAAGATTACGTCATTTTTTTTTAACGTCGTAAATTACGAAATGCTTAGTTTGCATTTTGCTTGCTTCGGTTGATGACCGGATAAACTCGTACAAAAGCAATTTCGCAATAATAATTTCCGAGACGCGTTCTTTTTGAAAACATAATCGTTCAATGCTTGACTAATAACGGAGTAAGGTCAAAATTACGTTTTGCTGCCGTGCATTTCTTCAAGAAACGTTCACGTGCAATCGTTTATTTGCATAATAAAAATGAATTACAAATGTACACTTTTAAAGAAATGTAGATGGGTTTATATTTAAAATTATATTTATTATCTTCCATTTTCGTATCGATTACATTTTTGGCTTTTATTCGCAGATAAATTTGAAAAATAAAAAATGGCTCCCGACATTTCTGATGAACCAGTTGCTTTCCCTATACCCGTAAAAGAAGATCACATTGCTTCGACTTTACTTGGACCAGACGTAAAGACGCAAGATCAGCTTTTACCAGATAGAGAGAAAAGTATCGAAAAAGAAAAAAGAGAATGGTCTTATTTCAAATATGAAATTAAGTGGCTCAATTCTATTTTGATAATAGTATTTCACATATTAGCGATTTATGGATTCGCTACTGCCCCGTACATCCAAAGCTGGAGAACTTTCATTTGGTGTAAGTTATCCAACTTCGTTTTCAATGCTTTTCGTACATTATTCTGTTTGACTTATATAGTTATTTGTTGCAAACAATAGCTATCTTTGTCGGAGTATCAGCAGCGTTTGGTGTTACTGGCGGAGTTCACCGCTTTTGGACTCACAGATCTTATAAAGCCAATGTTCCCCTTAGAATAGTTTTAACGCTGTGCTACCTTGCTGCTGGACAGGTAATTTTGTACATTTTATGCAGAAATCGTAGCTCAGAACTAAAACCAAAAGTATACATATTTAAAAATATAATCTTTTCAGAATTCAATTTACCAGTGGGTTAGGGATCATCGCGTGCACCACAAATATTCCGAAACCGATGCAGATCCTCATAATACTAATAGAGGCTTTTTCTTTTCTCACGTTGGCTGGTTGATGCTTAAGAAGCACCCGGAAGTTCTTAAAAAAGGCAAATTGATAGATATGAGTGATGTTGAATCTGATCCCGTGGTTGCTTTTCAAGAGAAGTAAGATCCATTCTTCCGAATTTTTTCGAATTATTGCTATATAATTATACTTACAAGTCTTACCTTTTCAGATATTTTGTGCCCTTGAAAATTTTGATTTGCTTCGCTATTCCCATTATGGTACCCGTGTATTTTTGGAATGAGACGTGGTACTATGCAACTCTCTTCCAAATTTCTAGATACATGTACGTTCTCAATGCAACTTGGAGCGTCAACAGTTTTGCGCACTTTTTCGGCAACAAACCGTACGACAGGTAAATTATTTTGAAAAAGCATCTTAATTTTAACGACAGCATCATTCACAAAGATTCTTGAACATCTTAATCTTAATTTCAATTAATTTTAGGCACATCGCACCAGTAGAAAATAAATTTGTGTCCTACGTATCGCTCGGTGAAGGCTGGCACAATTACCACCACGCTTTCCCATCAGATTATAGAGCTGCAGAAATTGGAGGTGGGCGTTTTAATTTGACTACATGTCTGATTGATTTCTTTGCTAAAATTGGTTGGGCTTACGATCGCAAAGAGCCTTCGGATTCCCTCGTAAAAATGATCATTGCTAAGCGAGGCGACGGAACATATGTAGATTCAAACAAAATTAAGACTGTAAATCATTCTGAATGAATATTCGTAAAAAAGCGGAAATCGTTTTTAAACGAGTTGTATAGAAGCGGACAAGATTATTATAAATCTTAGGGTTATTCATTATCTACGTTAAAATATCCATTATTTGCATTATAACATTTTTTTTTAAATTTTAACATTTTTATCATTATCATCTCTTTATTTTCGTTGAAAGTTAAATGAAATCGAAAAAGGAGCTAGCGTTCTAGTAAAATGTTACATTTAAATGTTATTTGTTTTTAAGTATTAGGTTACATTTTTATCCATAAGAATAGAGGCGTTAAATTTTGAATAGCGCTAATGACTGATGTACAATTAAATGTTATAAAAGAATATACTGAGTGAATGTTGTTGCGCACGTGGAATTGGTGACGTGTAAGTTTTTCAGTAAAATGTTATTTATTAATTTGCATTATCTTTTATTTAATTTCCCTTATCCAATCCAAAGAATAACGTTCTAAGCATTGTGCATAATGGTTGCTCTAAAAATAGCTGTCATAAGAAACTTTAAGCAAAACAAGATTTTTTTCAATCCTAAATATTGAATATTATACAGTCTTATATTTAATATTATTATAAATAAAATCATTACGTTTAACTGGTTTAATTTTCTTTTATTTAGATGTAAAAAATAAAAATTATAATATTAATAAGAAAGTATTATATCACCATTTGTAGTGAATAGCGGATTGAAATTTTTCTTATAATCTATGATATAGTTGAAATTCAATTTTGATTTAAGTGTTAGAGCATTGTAGTATTTAATTGCAGTAATTAAAATTGTAACAAATAAAAAAAGCTGTGAACAATTATAATAATGAAAAAAACTGCTGGGAAAATTTGTTAATTCAAAGTGTAGAAGTTAACGCAGGAAACAAAGGCAATTGCAAAATTGAATTATAATAGTCATGGAGGGGCAAACAATACATTGATTATTTCGACACCCAAAGAAAGCTCTATTTAAGCATCACTCTGAACAATTTTTGACTGATTCGACTACTGCTTGGTGCAGGGAAATCTCGTTATTTTACTTTAGTTCATATTGTTAATATTGTATTTTTGAAATATACATCTGTGGAATCAATTTGATAATAATACAATGTGTTAACGTAATTGTGAACGTTTTAAATTTGATATTTAATTAAATTAATAGGTATTTAATTAAAGTTTACAGTATTTTAAAAGGTAAGTTTATATTTTCCAAGTAATCTATTTTTTAATAATCTTTTCATTGGGCGTATTCCGAAACTCGGGCGCCCGATTTTATAGTGTTCCGAATTGTATTAAAATTACGATGAATTACGGAACTTTCCGAAAGTAACTATTTGACTGAGGTTGCCGTCCGCAGTAGAAAGCTTCTAATGTAACTTTTTCTTGCCAAAGGCAGTCGACTTTTCATTTTTAAGTTATTTGAAATAAATCTATTCATTTCGAAAGCATTTTACCGACGGTTCTTAGCTAAGCCATAAGCTGAGCGATATTACGATTTATGATACGGAACAGATCATGCTACACATTTCGGAACGTACCGTATATCTAGATTTTTAAAAAAGTGGGTGCCGCGGGCGCCCGAGTTTCGGAATACGCCCATTATATTGGATAAAGTTTTGAATAAACTTGGTAAAATTGTATGGAAAATTTATAAAACTTGTAATTTATAAAAATTAATTAGATGAATATAAATTTTGAGTTAGCTTTTATAATTTGAAGAAATGCTTTATACATTAATTAAATAAGTATTTTGTAGCTATTTATACGAGTATTATTAATATTTATAGATTGTTTAATTAATAATGGTTTTCAATGCAACTGCCGAGACTGTTACTTTCCTTGCAACGGGAAAAGAAGCTAGTAGTGACACTCTCGATGCATCTTTACCGGAGGATGCAAGTGATATCGACCTATTAAAAAATAACGAACCAAAACCCAGAAATGATCGAAAAAAAGGATTTTTCGAATTTGAAACAGAAATAAAGTGGTTACACGTATTTGTATTAACATTACTTCATGCACTAGCAGTTTATGGTATATTCACTCTTCCGTGGTTGAAAAGCTGGAGAACAATTATTTTTAGTAAGTCAACATTTTCTATCAGTTTGACGTATTGAAATAAAACATTGAATTTATCGTTTTTATTGTAGCTATTGTTTATGGAACAGCTCATGCATTTGGTGTTACTGGAGGGGCTCATCGACTGTGGACGCACAGATCTTACAAAGCTAAGACTCCGTTAAGAATAATTCTTATGATCTTGTTCGTAGCTTCTGGCCAGGTATTAAATATAAAATACTTAAATTATTAAACTCAAGTTACTCAAAATATTAATTTTGGATTTTAGAATTCTATTTACCAATGGGTTAGAGATCATCGAGTTCATCATAAATATTCAGAAACAAATGCAGATCCTCATAATAGTAATCGGGGCTTCTTTTTCTCTCATGTTGGATGGTTGATGCTTAAAAAACACCCAGAAGTTATTAAAAAAGGCCAACAAATTGATATGAGTGACATTGAAAACGATCCAGTTGTAGCTTTTAGTGAAAAGTAAATTATATGTTAAAAGTTTTATGAAAGAAATTTAATATTTACCAAATTGAAAAAAGTATTGTTTAAGTGCTAACATTTTTTTAAATTTCGTTTTAATTTTAGATACTTAATTCCCATGAGATTCATGCTCTGTTTTGTTATACCAACAGTTATACCTGTATATTTTTGGAATGAAGACTGGCGTACATCATTTTTTGCGCAAATTTTTAGATACGTGTATTCATTAAATGGTACATGGTGTATTAACAGTGTTTGCCATATGTTTGGTACAAAGCCTTATGACAAGTGAGTTTTATTTAAATACAAATGTATTTAGTTTGTAATACATAGAAAATCAAAAGAAAAAAAAATTTCTAAACATTGCAAATCCATTTTTATTTTATTAAATTAATTTCAGAAACATTGCGCCAGTGGAGAACAAAATTATGGGCTACTTGGGTATTGGAGAGGGATGGCACAACTATCACCATGCATTTCCGTGGGATTATCGAGCTTCAGAATACGGAAGTTGGCGTGCTAACTTAACTGGAGATTTAATCGAATTATTTGCTAAAATAGGTTGGGCTTACGATCTCAAGTCGCCTTCGAAATCGCTTTTAAAATCAATTATTATCAAGCGAGGTGACGGAACGCACGTAGAATCAAGAAAGCAAGTTTTCTCAGATAAGCCGACTAGTAATTAACACCAACATGCAAAATGTCATTAATTTTAATATGATCTAATTTATTTAAATTTATTTTTTATTGACAAGTATAGTTTATGTTTAAAACATTAAGGCTTAGATTAATTGAAACTTTTTATTATTTGTGTTATTCAGAAGATTTGTACTGGTAATACAAAAATTATTTAATTTTAATGTGATAAGAACAATGTAATTACTAGAAAATAGTAAATGAAAAGACGAAATAAAGCAAATTAAAACTTTAAAATAACTTTATTTCTATTTGTTTTTTAGCATAATATTGAATTAATATTAACATAAAACGTAAACTTTAAATTATTTTAATAGGGTAATGATTCGGAAACCCTACTCAGACTGAGACCCCAGTTCTTTTTGAATTTCTTGAAGTTGTTGTTGGAGAGCTAGTTGGCGCAGTTTCTTTTGCAGTTCTTTTTGTTGTTTTTGTCTTTCTTCTCTATTTTGGCGCTTTTCCTGAAGTTCGTCTT
>JAWWEO010018756.1:0-21407 GCA_035582975.1 Ormyrus labotus
ACTTTTCCGCCTTTATGCCTTAAAAACCAAAAATTTTTTTTTTCGTTGGAGTCCAACGATGGAAACTTAAGTTACATCAACTTCTTGCTCATTTATTTTAATTGATAAATGTTTTGTTTAAAAATTTTTTTTAACTTTTGAAAAATTGATTATTTACATTGTATACATATTTAGTAATATGATGTACGAGACATACCAATCATAATTCTCTATAGTTAGAAAACTTCGTCATAGCATCATCAATTATAATTTTGATCAAGTGGCTTCAAGCAATTTATGCCCCGTGCGCATCTTTAATACGTGACTAGTATTTAAAAAATGAAGCTAATAGATCTGGACGATGGCTTAATTCGAGAAGTGCGAACGATTTTCTTACCTAACTTCGAGCTCAAACGAAAGACTAGCTTCCTTTTTCAAAGAGTGCAATCAGTCAAATAAATTATTCATCAGTTATTTAAATTTTAAAATCCTCCTTTTTGCATGAGGAGAGATCGTAAAAATGCAGAGAAAAATATCTTCTCCAATCAACGGCATAAATTATTGAAGTTATGGTTCGTTAGATAGTTTTAAAAATTAACGAGCTTTTGTCAATTCAAACAAGTTATGTTTATGCTCATTTCGCGTTTGTCAATTCTAACAAGTTATATTTTTGCTCATTTCGCGTTTCTTGTACCATTCATAGTTTATGAAATATCTGAACAGATATGAGTATTTGAAATTGTTATTACTAGGATTTTATACTTAGAAATATTCATTTTCAATAATAATTCTCTATCGAAAACATAAAAACAGATAATAACAAAAGCTTTTATTCTATTTCATAACACATTTTCAATTTCTCTCCTTAGTTTTTATATTGTACTTTTAGAAACACTTCTTGCGTAATTTCATCTGCAGAGATATTGAGAATGTATAACCCTGGGAAGCTCTTCTTTCGTAACGAGAGAATAGAATTTCCTTTTCTAAGAAATTTGCTAGTTGGAATCGATAAGGTTTTGTTATTTTCACTTATGAATTATTCATAACATTAGTGATTCAAATTGGTCAGGTTAAAATGCTGAAAGCTTAAAAGAAAGCAGCTGAAAATATACTTTTTCACAACGCCGATGACTCTTCATGTTTTTCACACATTCAACATTAATAATCATATAATTTAAAAACTGTAACTGTAATTTCTGGCTACATTACAAGAAAATATATGAAATAACTTCATAGCTCTGATTTTTTCTAGACTTTCTTTAATTATTTGAGGAATATATTTAATAATAACATTAGAATGATGTATAGCGCAGATGATAAGAATATTGCTTTCTAGGACAAATATTGATTAAGGTGTGGATTCAAATCCACGTCAGTCCGGAATTTCTGAAAACATTTTTTCAAAAAAAGATTTGGGATTCGAGATTATATCGGCGTTACCGGCGTTAAGTATGCGCTTTATCGGTAATCAACTTAGTACACGTTTGGACGTGGAGAATTTAAGATTTTCGGTGACTTAATTGGAAAGAGTGAAGGGAATTGATTTTGACTACAAATTCAAAGGTCTACTTTGCCGATCGAAACAAGCACCACTTTGATTAACAAAATACACTGATAACCCTCTCGCAGATCAGCACCCATAAGGAATCATCAAAAGACGTTGAATAAAGATAAAAAAATATTCATAATACAGAAGCAATAAATATGAAATTCAAATTAATCATCAGATTTTTAAAAGTGGAATAAAATTTAACGGACACGTATGTGGTTTAAATAAATTTATTTTCTGATAATGACCAGACAAATATTAGAATAAAGTATTCAAAGTATAAGAAATTAAAAAAAGAATTAAATATCATGAAAACAGATAATTAATAAGTGCAACACAAAGAGTTTAGACTTAACTAAAAAAAAAAATTCCATTTCCATTCGCGATTAATCACACGTGACCACCTCTCTTGTCCACAGTCCGGTATGAGTACAGAAGGAAGAGCTTGCCAAGGGAGAAGATGACAATGCGCAGGCATGTCCTGGCGGGGCTGCGGCGAGCGATCCTGGCCGCCGGGGTGCTGGCCCTCCTGATTCTGGCGCTGTCCAGCCAGGACCGTTCGGGCGGCGGCAGTTCCAGCGGATCGCGACAGTCCATCATGCCCGAGGTAAGTCGATCCTCCTCCTCCAGCTCGAATTATCGACCGGCACTGTGAGGCGGAGCCGAATTTCGCGAGCGGTGATTTACGCGAGTTATTACCCGGGTGCTCGTTAGAAATTCCCCCCACCCTCCGTCCAACTTGCATAGTTTCGCAGCCGTGGAGAATTAGTTATCGTGGACGGAGGGGTGGAAAGATAGAGTGTAATGTGGCCGCTGAATTTTTGTCGAGTTTGGAAAGTGTTGTTTAGCCCGGGTGCGCGGCATTAATCTAGTCAGTCAACAGTTTGGTTGGGCTTGGATTTAAATACAAGTTATAATTTATAGCTTAAAATTATTGGTTTACAATAAATCGTTTCCTTTTTTTGTTGGGCGCTGATTTTTGAATTTTTTAATAAATATAAATTGAATTGTCAAAAATATAAATGAGTAAAAAATTTTTTTGTTTAAAAAATGTTTAAACCAGTTTTGTTTAAAAGATTATTTTTTTCACTTTTGCAAGTAATTGAAATACTCGATATAATTTTTGTTACAAGTTTCTGAAATTATAAAATGGAAAAACTGTAAGGAATAATCTCTAATTATTTATCTTTATAAGGTAAATTCGTATAGTTAATTTTGGCATTCAGTAAATGCATTCTTTTAAGCCTTATGCCTATGTTTTAAAAGCATGAAAAGTAAAATTCAAATTAAAGAGTCAAACGTCATTCAGATTGAATACTAACAATTTATTAACGAAACACATTTTCTAGAAATTTCTAGTTCGGAACGAAAGTAATAATCACAGTTACGTAAAGTCTAACGACGTGAAGACAAAGAAGGGGTTCCAGTAATGATAGGTAAAACTTGCCTCGTGCAATTACTTACGGTAATATTGCCTTTATAGCCCCCTTAAATCTCCTCTTCAAACTTAAAGCAAAATTAACGCAAGAGTACCGCAGTTTAATCGCGAAAAATACTTTCACGAAACACAATACGTGCGAATCAGCAGCAATTTTCACTGGGGTAATAAAATCTACCGAGGCCATAAAAACATTTTGATTATATCCTGAAGAAATCAAGGCAAGACGGAGAAAAAATTTCCATATCTGGCAGACCTCCAACGTCAATCGTATCGCACGGAAAATCGTAATTAGGAGAGAAAAAAAAGTCAGTCCGGAGGTTTAGCATGTTTTTGGCGTCGTAAAAGGAGTTGATTGGCTCTGATAACCTTCCCGAAAACAAGATTGACGTTTCCAAGCATTTTCGAAGCATTAACCCGATTGCTGCACAAACATTTCGTGTGGAATGGAATAACATGGTTCCTGAATGCATGATTGTGTATGCTTCTGAATATGTAATCTGAAGGAATTTATTAAACAATGAAAATTAAATTAGCTTTCTTACTTTAAAATAAATGGCTGCTAATTCATTGGCACTTAGCTTCCTCCTAATCAATTTATCGTTCCAACATTATCTCGATTGTCTTATTATTTTATTTTTATATTCCCATTTTAGAATTTAATGAACAGCAAAACAAAATTTAAATAAAAATTTGGTTATTGGAATATTTAAAGTCCTAAAAAACAGAATTTTTGAAACTCCATGCACAAAGCTCGATTTCGCGGAAGCTTGAATAAAAATGCATTCACAGAATCAAGCTTTGTAAAAGTTGTATAAAAAATATCGTTCAATACAAGAGCAAAAAGGTGATTTTAACCTGGTGTTACCTTTTCACACCATCTTCGTTTTGAAGAAAATTAAATAAAAATTTAAAAGTAAATTGAATTTTCGGTAGTAATTTTTATAATAATAATATTAGCCAAAGAAAAGTAATTTTTTTTATTTAATTTAAACCGCATTATGAAAAGATATAGTAATTTTTATTAGAATATTTTACTTCGTATAGACACAGATCTAAAATTCAGAAAAAAGCATAAACTTAATGTACTTTAGAAAATTGGTTACAATCGTTAGCTTTTATATTAGAATAAATGGCAATAACTCAAAAAGGCCGTTAAATATTGATCATTGATCAGATAATATTAAAGTGTTTTACTTTGCTTTAACCTTACGCAACATTTTGTAGTTTAAATCACTTATTAAACTGTCAATTATGGAGATAAAATTGATACTCCACTTGCTTCTAAAAAAGTAAAGATTTTTCAAGCGGTAGATGGTTTTTTTTTTAATTACTTCGTTCGGATAATACGAGATGAGCCCGCGGAAAAATTGTCTAGCAAATTATTTCGAAACGTTTGAAAAATAAAAATACCGCGCTTCCCTTCGCCAAGGGAATCCTTTACAAATATAAATCCAGAGCAAAACTCGTACAGGCGACGCAAGTCTCGTCGTCGCATTAATCTTCCACCATTTCTATTTCGAATGCTCTTTGGACAGCTTGACTGTGCCCAATAAACAAAGCCGGAACTGTGTTCTTGCCCCCTCGCCCTTTAGCTTTTTCGACGTCGTCCCAAACGAGTTCGCACGACTGCTGCTTATTTTCTCCCATTTTACGCTTCATGCATAATATCACACCTCATCTGTTTTCGGGAAAATGACTTTGGTTTTATACATGAGTCAATTCGAAATCGTCGTCAACTTGAATTTAAAAAAATTCATTGTTATTTAGCAGGAAATAAGTGTGACCAATTTATTATACATTTTCCGATGAAATTATGTTAAAAAATGTAAATACGCTGACAAATAAAGCATTGAATATTGAACACCACTGAAACGATTATTTTTTAATTTATTGCTTTTTTTTAAAGAAAAAAATAACGTAATCGTAAAATAAGTCTATAGACTATTCTTACGATTACGTTATTTTTTATTGAAATAGGAAAAACATATTTTTATTGCCTTATAAGGCAATGAAAATATGCTTTTCCGATTTCAATATTCAGTCATATTTGCTAAAACTGTTACAACAATATGTTGCTCATAGCCTTCAATTTAATGAAACTTATGTATTGATTTAGCAATTGCCAATTTCCAATTATTTGCAAACGTTTATTCTCATAAAGCACTCTGCAATATCGGACTATTTGTAAACTCCTGCTAAAAAAAAAAAGAAAAAATAATCGTCTGCACAATCTTTGCAAGGCACTTTTTCAACTCGGTACTAATGTATCGTTTGCCCCGAGCAAAAAAGCTCGATCCCCGAACTTTCCGCGCGCCCGGCGGCATTTATCCTTTTTTTCCCGCGCGAACTTTCCCCCGCCTCGATAAATCGGTCCTCGCGCGTGCAACGACACTCGGCGCTCGTAAATAAAGCTCGAGGCGTGCAATCCGATCTCCGATATATATATATATATATTCCGCGTAATGACTCGTGCAAACACGAGGGAGGTAAAGATGAAAGAGAGGGAGGCAGATGTCCAGTGCAGCTGCATTTTTCATAGGAACCAGAGCTCGAAAATGCCGAGTCTCTTAATTGCGAGCGCCACTCTGCTTTAAAATATTTACCGCTCGGTGGCATTGATGATTTTCCCCTTTAGAAACGAAGCTCAGCCGCGTTTGTGCGATTAGGGTATAAAGAGTATTTTATTGACTAAGGACTTGCTTGATTCGTGCCGAATTTTTAATCCGCATCCACTAGATTTGGACTTTTACTTTAGAGTCTATATTGGATTGTTGATTGAGCACGTTCGTCCGGGCAAAATTATTGATATTTTTGTGGAGGTTTTCAAGGTTTTTCGATGATTCGCTACGTGAACGTGATTTTTTTTACATTTTGTTAAATAAAAACTAAGCAGAACATACCAGTTTTTTTTTAGTTAAGTTAAAAATTTGTATTACGTAATTTTGCATACAATGGGTACGAGGATTGTTCACAACTAGACACACTTCAATTTAACTTTCATTGTCCTTCGAACTTCGAGGACCAATACGTGCAGTTTTCACATTAAACAAAAAGTAATTAATTTAACTAGGAAAACATAATATTTTTATAAGTAAGGATAATAAAACTCTACTGCTCTTGAAACTATGGTTAAAATCTATTATTGTCGAAAAAACCAATTGAGAGAAAAAGAATTGCACTTTATATGAATTTTAAAAGCAACTTAAATTCAATTTTTGTAAAAATTTATTTCTCCGGAAAATGTAGAAAAATCCTTTCCGAACAATTTTTCAGACTTTCACAGCCAAATGGAAGTTCGAAAAAATTTAAACATTCTCCTCTATTCAAATGAAGCGAAAAAAAACTTAAATTGAATACTCCTGGAAAATCAATCTCTCACTCCGATACTGCGAGTTCTGTAAAATAGGTGGATTTTACATTTCTCTCGAGATTCGTTTCTTTTATTGCATCGACCGTACATGTAAGAAAAATGACTTCAGCTCACAAGAGGTAGTCTTATATTAAACGACGGCTTCGTAGATTATCTGGGCTTTTGTCTTTGACAAAGGCTCTCACTGGATAAGTGAATGCCTCATCGATTTTAAAAGAGCTTCTATTATTAGAAGAATCAAAACTCGGTTAATATTTACTGAAAATTTAAATACAGTAAAAATTTACCTTTAAATCATCTATTTTCTTACAACTTAAAAAAAATATTCAAACTTTATCAATTGATTGAAAACGGGTAATAGGATTAAAAGAAAATGTTTTGATTATTTAGAAATTTGAATCTTGATAAATAAAATTTTTAATATTCTATTAGACAATTTACAATGTATTTATTAAAGAATGTGAATGTAACCAAATAATGTAAGTAGAATCGTAAAAAATTACATTGTATATAGGATTCAATGCTTTCATAAAAAAAAACATTTTATTTAACATTTCAAAGATACTCAATTACCACGGAGTGTATTTTTCACGGACCCCTTTTCGTTTCAGGAAAACAAAATCGTGCATAAACCTTATATAGTAGGAAGGGACCAAAATTTCATTACGCAGGAAAAAGAGTATCGTATTTCACGTAAAAATACTGACTGAACGCTGGAATTTGCAGACACGGTTACGTTCGGTGCAATTTGTTTGGCAGTAAAACACAGTTACACCCCATTAACTGTGCAATAATACTCAAAGCTTGCCCTAACCTTCCAACAGGAGAGGGTAAAAAAAAAGAAACGAAGGTGGAGGACAAACAGCTGATCGCTGCAAACAGTTTCGGAATCACGGAAGGCCACTTATCCGCTATTTTGGCATTCAACCCAATTTGGCAAATCGAGTTTTACAAAGCGGATCGATGCGGAAGGCTGGCGCCCTCCGGCTTGGACTCAAAAATGGACTCGAACTAGGCCAGCAGCGTCGTCTCTCTCGGTACTATAGCCCAGCACTTCCGGAGCGGGTTATCGATAGCCCCCCCGTCGTTGTCGCGCAACAGTCGCGGGATTTTCCGGGGCTCTCGATTCTTATTGAGAAAGACTCGTGGCGGGCCTCTTTTTTTTTTCAAATCCTCCGCTCAAATTCAAAAGTTTATCGCGTTACTTGTTTCAAGCTCCGCACGTGAAATATCGAAAGGATTTTGCTGGGGGAATTTCGTTTTTACGAGCGGACGTAATTCTGAAAGGGTTTGCCGATCCGGACTGATGGCTCGTTGCTTTAAAAGACAAGCTCGGAGTATTAAGTTAGTTACGGAGCGACGGCAGGCTTGACCTCTTTCGCAAATAAATGCTGTCCAAACTTTTGATGGAACAATTAAAACTAACAATGGATTATTTTTAGATTCCGCATGTTGCGTTAAACAAATAGTGGGACTATAAATGCTTTATTCAATTTCGGCCAAACCGGCAAAGGTGGAAGAAGGAGATCCGGGGCAAATTAAGTCAATTAGATCACTGCTTTTTAAGATCAAAGAAAAAGCTCGTGTATAAATTTTTTCGGTTATACGTGCAATGAAGACTGTGCTTTTTTAGAAAATCTTCTAAAAGAATTAAAAAAGATCGAAAAGGTATATTTGATTTCGTTATCAGAATATATTACTAAAAAAAAATGTTAAAGGAGTTTTCACCATACATTGATTTCCCATCTTTAACTAAATAAATGAAAGATTTAATTTCATAAGTAATAATAATCTAAGTGAGATTTTTCTTTTCATCCTATTTTGAGACTCGATTTAATTCGAGCTTTCGGTCGTCCTCAAAGTAAACCAAATTCCAGGCTTAGCGGACGATTTACCCCGCAATTCCGTACCAAAATTCCAACAAAAAAAAAAGAGGACGCTCGACCAAGAACTAATATTACGCGCGGAATAGCTTACGATGCGGCGGATCGTCAACCGCGAATTCCATTGGTGTCGATGTCGCCGCGGCGGCGCTTGGCCAACTCCTCTGACCTTGCCTGCACCCGGTATATAAGCGACGAGTTCATTCGATCATCCGTCGCAACGACTGAGCAGAATGATCGATACGCCACAGCCGGCTAACGCTGCCCCCGGACGGATTATACGTCTTTTTTTCTTCGGGGCTGCACTTGCACGGAAGATGAAAAAGCTCCGGAATGCTGTTCTGGATATTGAATTTCAGCGCGCTCGCGCGGATGTGAGTCGCGTTTTATGCGGCGCGCGTAGATTAAAATGGAATGTCGAAAAGCTCTCTCGGACTCGAGTGACGAAAAGTTTTTACAAAAGCGTTTCGGAAAAATTTTTGACGAGTGCGTCCAGTTTTTGAAAGGAACGCTTTTAGAGGAAATCTGCAACTGTGCATTTAAAGATAAAAATATGTTTCAGCAACGATGGAAGTGGTAGGTGAGCTTGAAATAACATTTATCGACATAATATTTCAATACAGTTGGAAAGTTGTCTCGGAGTAGTCGAAGCGATAAAGGAATATAATAGTTTCAGTAGATAAAACATGAAACCGATCTGAGTTTATTGATCAATCGGACTTTTCTCGTTAGTATTTCTATGTCAGTGGTTTACAAACAAAATTAACAACGCAGATTGTACGCAAACAAGTCTAAAATAATTTTGCAAAATACATAATTCAATTTAAACTTGGTCTAATGAAATATCACGGATACCAAACAATAGTTACTAACTAATACCGACGATACTATCGAGTAGAGCTTCCTCATTAAAGTCTTTAACTTTTGCACTGCATATCGACTAAGCCATAATGAGGTTGAGAGCGTAAATCAATTTTCACGTCCAACACAAAACCGTTTGAGCCAAACACCTCCATTTTCTCATTTCCTAATAACAAAGGATCGTCATAGCATCATAAATTCATTCTCGTACCTAGATACATTGGCAAACAGCGTAACCAAGCGAAAAAGTGAAAAAGCACAAGACGTGTTCTAGAAAAAAAAGGCCAAAGCCAAAGTAACAGATAAAGCCGAAAAACTTCCATTTGCTCCCGAAGCACAGTACTCGGAGCCTCAAACGATATTTCCAATACAATCCAGCCCTCTTTTCGCTACGGCGACAAAGATTCAATCTAGGAGAAAAGAAACAGCCAGGTTCGGAAGTCCGATATTTTTCAGCGCCCGCCCAAAGTAGAATGGAATACTTTCGTGAAAGCCGTCGTCAAGCACGGGAATGAAGGCTTTATGTAAATCGGTCGGAGCTGTACAGCACCTCCGCGACGTGGAAAATTAGAACGCCATCGCGGAACGGAAGTGTTACGCGAAATCGTTAAGGAGGTTGTTGTGTAAGCCTGGCAGCGCTGCAGTTTGTATACGAGTCTTAGCTTTGCGGAAGAGTAAATCGCTTGAAAGCTCACGGGGGTTGTAAAATATATATCAGAGCGGCGCTCGAGCTGCAATGGCACCATTCATCTTTTTTTTCTAAGGATCTTATTTCGCAGTTAACAATCAGAAATGAAAGTGTTGGCTGTAAATTTTATGTAAATTTACCTTGGCAATAAAAATAATGGAGCTATAAGTATGCTAATATTAATAGATTGTCGGGTGTAAACCAAATAAAAAATCTAAGGAGCTTTGTGTATACAGAATTGTTAGTGGATTGGTCACTAATCGATAGCCTGGTTAGCCACATCTCGTCAATTAATATCTAATAAAGGTAGCTATAGGGATTTCATCAAGTATGACGTTCTCTGGTGACATGAATCGCTTAATAGTCATTTAAATTTATTTATGATTTTCTAATTTCTCGTAAACCACCCTAATCTTAATAAACAAATTATTTAATTGGTTAAAATTTTCGGCAAAATATTTCGTTAAAACTTGATATTTGATAAGTTTCTTTAAAAATATTAAACATAACTTTAGCAATAACCCAATAACCCAATAAGAGTATGTGCGCCCTCTAACGGCGCTAATTAATTTTCAAGTGTACATAGAATATTCTACTGCACTATTAGCAAACTTTTACGACAAACTTTACGCAACAATTTTCTTTACTTCTTTTGCCATTTCAAGCATGAACAAACTATATCTACGTATACGGAAATTTTCTATTAGAATATGTATGTATTGTAAATACACAAAAAATCTTGATCTTATACTGAAGCTAAGAACATACAATTTTAGCTCCTTAATAAGCCCACTGAAAAACTAATATCCAGTAAATCCATGTTTAAACGATCCTTCCAAATCCAGAAAGCGCCTTTTTTAATCATAAACACAAACTGAATCCCCGGGATAAAGTTTCTTCAAGCGAACGAATCCATTTTGGAAGAGGAGCGCAAGTCGTAGAGAGAAACTTTATCTCGCGAACTTTACATCGGGAGGACGAGATTTCTGCTTTTTTTTTATCTCTTTGCGAGCTCTTTTTCACTCGCACGCCGGCGCGTGCTCGCGACGGAAAAATTAATTTCCCCCCTCGAAGCCCGTAAACTTTTTTTAAGGGAGAGAAAGAGAGAGAGAGAGAGACCTACGCGCGAGCGCTCCCGAGTCATTAAAACGCGATCGGTGCAAAGAATCTTCAGTAACGGCGCTGCATTTTACACGCTGCATCGCAGTTTTTTGCTTTTATAGTCGGTGTTCCCGGCGTTTGCGTGTCATCGAGTTTTTTTAGCGAGGGCGTTCGCTACTTTTTCCAGCTTGATATGAGAAATATTTTTCATTCTTGTACCGTTTTAATTTGCGCGTTGTTCTCGTTATTTAATTTTACAAACAGTAATTAATAAAATTGTGATTTATATTTTTTATTTATTATTTTATACAAAAAGGAAAAAGGTAGTATTAGTCAAGATTAAATACAGTGTTTTACCTGCAACTTTCATATTATATTTATTAGTCTCTTCACGATTTTTAGCTTATTTCTCTACAGCTATGAAAATAACTGTTAATAAATTATTAGTAGTTTATTCTAATCAAAATCACTTGACATCTATGAAAAACAAAGTGTTTCGAACATAAGCTGAGTTAAAGAGTCACGAGATATAGATTAGTTATAAAAATAGCCACTTTAACATTTTTATCAAGAGCAATGAAAGATGGCTATTCAAAACAGAGAACTGCACTTTTCTGTGATGTTTTGCTCAATATAATTGCAGTGCTCTGAATGCCAGCTCCTAGCCGGTTTTTTTTCTGGTGCTTCCGAGATTCGATGCACTGAAGGGTATCAGAAAAAAAACCTGGTTTTATGTAACACCAACGCGTTTATTTACGCAACCGCAACGATGCTGTCTTGTAGCCCAGACATCGTCTACGGAAAAGTAGAAATTACGCGTTGTTGGCAAAACTTATGGTTGGGTAATGAAATGCTTACAAAAATCCCTGTCTTTAATTTATGCAAGAAAAAAGCCGTATCGTTTGCATTGTTTATATTTTTTTGAAGGAGTTTGGAATACAATTTACTTTCATTGTCAATACATTTATAGTGAAAACTACTGTATCCAAGTTTTTGAGTCTTCCAAAATAATGATATTTTTTCACCTAATAAGTATTCAACATTTTAATAACTCTTCAAGTCGATTAACAATTTATTTCCTCCGAAATTCATTCGATCCTACTCAGCGTCAACAAATGCAAATCTCAAGAATAAATCGATTTCGTTTTCACTATTTGATTTAAAAAAAGAAGCGTCTGCTGTCGAACCGATTAAGTCGTGGATAAGAAAAACGTGACGTAACAGACGGCGACGGCAGACGTACGCCAAGGCAAAAAGAAAAAGAAGACCGTTCCGCGCGAATTTTTTCCCTTGGCGAAGCATCTCGGCTGCGCACGCACGTGCATGCAGGCCGTCAGACGCCTTATTATACTTTCTAAGCTGAAAGGCCTCTCGTGCCTATTTCTTGTTCTTCTTTCTGTCTTTTCTTCAATGTGTCCAACCCCTTTCCCTTCTTTCTTTCTCTCCATTCATTATTTCACTCTTTTGCGTCCCTCGCACCTTTTTGCGTATCCCTGCTTTCTTTATCTTTTCTTTGGAACTTAACTGTACTCATATTTTCAATTTCTAACGATGCTTTTTTAGGCGTTACATAGAAATTATTCTATTTATTGATTAATGCACGCTAATTCAAATTTTATATTAGGTATTCACAATGTTATAACAATTATTTGCCTTTTTAGTATTTAAACAATGTACAAACCGATAATGAAAATCAATCAATCAATGCATAGCTACCAATTTCAACATACTATTAATTAGCTTCTCATATTTACGCTTAAAATCATTCTTAAGAAATTGAATAGATCGTCCCTCTGACGATCTATTCAATTTCTATACCCGCGATAATATAATCCTATGTTGCAGTCGTTTGAACTCCTTCATCGATAACTTTTAAATGCAATTAATTGAACGCCCGTGTTCATTTTAGTTTTATCCTTGTATCTGCATCTGCACCGCGAGTAATTGCAGATGATTAGATCAGTAACTTGTGCTGGATGATGAATGTGTTAATTGATTCAATGCCTCGTTGGATGACTAAGCTTGAGTACATAGTTTCCGATTATTAAATGGACGGTCGATCTGTCGATTATATTTAATTAATGCATTTTATGAAATTGTCAGATTATGCTAGAAACATAACTAGTTAAAGAAGTTTCTTAGTAACAAGTTCAGAGTTTATAGCAAAGTTTGGGCATAAGGTGATACTAAAACTAAGATAATCTGGTTCTAAAAATAATGAACTTGCCTAAACAGTGAATGTCACATGTTGGTTTATCAAGGTAATGAGTTCAAGAAGTTAACCGTTAAAAGTTAACATTTTCTTCTTAACTTTTACATTTGAATAGATTGAAATACAATGTAAATAAGGTTTCTTTAGAAATACTGAACCATAACCTGACCCTCGTAATCGCGGCTCATCTCTATTCAAACACGCCCTTAAGGCCACCGATAGTTGCACTGAATCCTTAAAAAGTCTCTAACAAGCAGATTTCATAGAAAATTGAAAATCAATTCTATCAAGATCTATCCTCTTTGAATAATTACCAATCTATAGAGATTACTCGTATTTTTTGCAACTCTATCTTCCAGCACCATCCTTTTCCCATATATCCCTTGCCCCAATTTTTAAAAGAGAATAGATCGTCAATTCATCCATTCCGTCTATTACCTGGGAATATCAATCAATCTCTTTCACTCGATTTCCATTTCTTTTACCCAGTGCGGTTTCCCTCTCGACGTTCCTTTTTCAATTCGGCCTCTTTTTTTTCCTCTGATTGTGCAAACACGTGCATGCGAAAGTTCACCCGGTGTAACGAGAAAGAGAGAGAGAGAGAGAGAGAGAGAGAGAGTCTGGCAGACTTCCAGGCGCACTGCGGCAGATGGCTCTGTCGTCGTTCCCGACCTTTAGCCTGTACGTGTGCTTCACGTGTGTGTTCTGAAGGAGTGGAGCAAAGGGTTCGCTTTTTCTCCTCCCCCCCCCCTCTTCCTTCTCTGCCTGCCTCTCTCTTTCTCATTCTCTACCTCTCTCTTACTTAGCCTCCTTCGCGCGCTTTAAAGGCCACCTAGCTTTTACGAGCTCTTCCGGACGGTCTGAGAATAATGTCGCAGAGGTAAATTTATCAAACTCAGAGCTGATATCAGAGAGAAAAGGAAGCGAGGAAAAAGCTGCGCCTCTTATTCTTTCTATCTTGCTCTCTGTGCCTCCTTTTTTTTCTATTGAAGTACACGAAATCACGAACTTTTTTTCTAAGTACCGGAAAAAAGCATTTTATAAGTTTTACGAGGAGGGGAAGGAGGAGATTGGTGCAAAAAAGTTACAGTGAAAGGGGATTATAATGTTCGAGATGGGAATTTAAGTGTCCTTTGATACGAGACTATATAATAATAGGGTTCTGATACTGCAAAAATGGCTCTTTTTACGCCCGTTCTTTAAATACGAAATTCAGCAGTAATAAAGGTAAAATCTTGGGAACGGTTACGTGAGTAGAATATTACTGGTTGGAGTTGCAGTGGAAAGAAGTAGCTGCGGTAAAATGACATTTAAGTATTGTTCTCTATAGGCGAAATGAGAAAATGTGACACAAAAGCTTTCCTTTCGAAAAAATCCTATATAAAACACTTTTTCCGTTTTATTAAATATTTTTTTACAGCTTTCTCGTACCATTTAATCGAAAAATAAATGCAAAACGAATCTTAACATCGTGAGAAAAATGAATCTCTCTAGTAATATGTTAATTTGCACTTTTATCTTTAAATCTGTATTTATTGTCCATTTTCTAAGTTACTTTAGCTTTAACTACAAATAGTGTACAATTAGTCTCGTAATAAGGCGAGATATAACAGCATTTATAATTAACTGACAGATAAATCGTCAACGCACTGCGCGTACTATCTCAACTACATTCAAAGTACATATTTGATTGTCAAATTAGGCAACGTTAATTTATTATGTTTATTTAGAATGTTTATTTTGACAAAGGCAATTTTATTTCAAGTTTTTGCTGAGAAATGATTAGCTATCTTAAGTATCTTAATTTAAATTAACGATTTTTTAAAAATAATAACGGGAGATAAAATGCACAATGCCTAAAAAACTGCGAATTATCTCGTTCTATTCCACGCTTTTAAACTCCTACCTCATACTTAGCAAAGTCACAGTTAATTACTCAATACTTCGCATGACTGATAGCCAAGTTTCCATCCACTTCCCAGGCACTCCTCCGCGATTCTCGACATTTTCCCCAGACTGCTTTTCAGCCGGTACACAATGGAACGGCTTTTGCAGCCGTTGCACATACACATGTGGCGAAAGGACGCCTCGTGTGCACGCACGCGACGACGTAGCGCGGAGTGACGTTTGCCTGCCGCTCACGATCAATCATCCGGCGCGTTAGTTTGCGAATCGCACGGTCACGCACGTCTGAGCTGACCTTAACCTTCTTGCTTCGCTTGCTCTTCGTAAGTGCACGCCGGGGCACGTGACTCGAGTGATTTCCGCGTAAGACTCGTTGTGCCCGGCTGATCTTTGATAACCGTCTGATCATGATTGCAAAGGGGGTTGGCGGACAGGGGGTAGAGAGCATTGCGTGCAAATACTACTCTTGGATGCTCTCGATTATTATACGCTGAGGTTTGCGGTTTTGGTTTTTGTCGCTACTTTCTTACGAGACGTTGAATCGTTGAATCGTCGCGGAGAACTATTTCACATTTGCGGAAATATATCCGTAAAATGTATTAAATTCAATCTAAATAAAATATTCAAAGATATTATTTCCGACTGTGTGATTTATAAATACAGATAATTTTCAGAGCACTAGGATTATTTTATACGAATGAAATGATAAATTATATATATAACTAATTGTTTTAATTCATTTTCCTGCACTTGAGTAAGACAGTTCAAAAAATGTAATGGAGTTATCAAAATAAAGTCACGGATTTTGCTGTTCTTTCGTACTTCTGCTTACATATCAATTCATCACTAAATAAACGTAGGGACACAATTTTTAGTTATAATAAAACAAAATTCTTAAGAATTGAATGTCGACTTAATTTAAAAATACATAAAAACACAATACGATCTGTACAAGCTTGAGAATGATCAAAACACCTTTATAAAAATATCTAAGATACAAACTGTTGATTACGGAAAAAAGTAAGAAAAAATACTTACATCAAGATCTCATTTTTTGCTTTCTCATAGAGAAAACTTTGAATCGGTGAAATTTTTCGAATCTCGCATTTTGACGTAGAAGCACATTTTTAAATTCCGAGAGTCCAAAAAAGTAGTTTTTAAAAAATGTCCGGATGTATGTACGTACGTACATATGTATGTATGTAGCTCCCCCTTAACTACTTTTAAACGACGCCGTGAATTCGCTTCAAATTTCGCGCACAAATTTTATTTCATTTTCGTGAGGGGATTTGAAAATTTCAAGCACTTCTATAGATTAGTTTTTGTTATATTGTCAATTTTCGATTTTTGAAAAATTTTAATGATAGGATTGAGATATTTCAATAGAAACCAAAACATTTTAAAGAGCATAAAAATACCTATGATTTCAGAGAAAAAAAAATTACTTTAATACTTATGATTCTTACTTATGGCTCTTACTTATAAAAAAATGAGATATCTACATCCAGCGATTACATAAGTAAAAAGGCTTCAATTGACTTGAAATTTTGAGAAATAGATACTTTGTATGTTTAGAGCTGTATAGCTTTTCTGCTTATGAAACTTCTTAGTTCAAAAAAGATATTAAGGTTCTATTTATTTTTTTTTTTCAATTTTTTAAATATCTACCTTTTTAAATAATCGGTCTTTTTGAATGATCGACCACTTCTTTTTTTCGTCTTTAACTAAATTTTCAAAATTAAAAAAAAATTTCTAAAATTCATTTACTAGTTTTTGTTTTATAACGATTTTAAATTATATATGACATTGCAATTACATATATAATATATTACAGTCATATTAATATTATAATAATTATTATTTTATTATGACTTTATATTAGTTTCAGCAATTTAATTTTAATATATTTTTTTATTTAATTAAGATTTTTATTTTACTTTGGAAACTGTGGAGGAACCTATCATGGGTATGCCATGTAATGCAGTGAAAAATTCATGGTCTTATAAACGAACTAAAAAATTTTAGTACTTAAAAATCAATTGATGAATCATATAATACCGCCTAATTTAACATGACACGTAAGACGTAGTGTTAATTACGTTCATAAATTTTAACTTAAATTTCGCCTTTTAATAGATAAGATAATAGTAATTACTTCACAACATTCCATTTATAATATAAATTAATTGTTTCAATGTTTTTATGTTCTCTATGAGAAAGTATTGTGCCAAAATTGGTTGGCAACGTTTTTCATTATTCGTCTGAGAATTCAAGAAAAACACTCAGTAATACTCGGAAAAGTGTTTTTCAAGAAAACAATTTTTTCAATATCAGTATAATATGCAGTATAAAAAGTTTGTTGTATAAAATTCCTGTGATATTTCGAAAATAAATGTACTTATCATTCACCGATAACGTAAAATATTAAATAAACATATCCGTATGGCTGCATATTTTGTTTCTAAATATGCATTATTAACATTCTTAACTGTACGTGAAATAATGACAATTTCAACGCCAATGCTTATTAAGTAAGTTCGTTACTGTGACTCAAACTGAACGCGACGTACCAGAATTGAATAAAATATAAGATATTAAATAATTAAGCAGATTAATATTTTCGCTAAGTAGGTTTCATATTCCCGACGATATCGTTATTCCAGAAATATTCATTATACAAATCAAAGGAAGCCATTTACATACAAGGCGCAACAGAATTTATCGGAATACGTCAAATTATTGACTGTTACCCGGCATTCACATCACCCCTCTCTCCCCGCCTTCCATTTGCTTTCTCGTGCACCAAACGAATACAATATATTTTATTCATGCCAATTCTGCTCTGAATCTCTCTATTTTGCTCTTCATCGCCTTCAATATCGATCAAAGCTGGTGACTCCTTTTATTTCGCTTTATTCATAAGGAATAAATAATTTATCGTACTTCATGAATTTATACGGGAACTGCAGAAATTTTCGTTGGCTTTCCAGCGTCGAAAAAAAAATGAGCGTCGGGAGACAAAAATAATGCGACGGTCGTTCAACGTGCGAGGAAAAAAGCGCGGGGAGAGCAAACTCTGCTGCTGCTACTTTAAAAGAGAAAGAGAGAGAAAAGCGCGCGACATGAATGCTCATCTATAATATCGCGCACCGGCGAAACTTCATGAATGCCGGAACGTGGGCAAACACGTATAGCGAACGTATTTCTGGAATATAAATTTTACCTGATTTTCAGTCATTAATTCATTCCCCTATGTAGAAAGTACCTTGAAATATTTGTCTCCACATTTAAATTAGTAACAAGGAGAGGCTGGAAATGTTGCCGAAGCGCGCAGCATTTTACGGACTAATCTCATTTTATAAACTGGAACGAGTTTAATTTGTCTGGGTGGTATTTTAATGGCGTGTTAAACTGATGTACCAAAATTAACGTAGATCTTATTACGTTTTATTAAATTGGGTTATAGGGTTACGTTTGGGTCATAAGGATCAGACTTCAGCACATTCTTTGAGTTTGAAATTATACATTTTTAATGTTCCAAATGAATATAGTACGCGCTTAATATAATTTTTAACTTTAATTAAACTTTGGGGATAAAATCACCTTAAATTATTTTGCTCGAGAATTTTCATGCAGTCTCGAAATTCTCCTATAAAAAAGTTTTTGAACTAGATAAGTTTTACAAGACATTGAGGAAAGTTTTGAGAATTATAACTTCTTTTCTTTGGCATTAATTCGAACCATAATGTACAATTTATATCTGACTTCGAGTGAGAATATGTTTAAGCGAATTATATGAAGTTTTCCTTTCAGAAAATTTCGGAAATTATACAATTAAAGGAACCGAAGTTAGTTAAGTAGAAAAGACCGGAAATGGTAAGACGTATAGTGATATAAAGTATCAGTTTCAATTGCTTTTCTAACCAAGTACCCAATTTGTTCATTCTACATGTCTTAACATGAGAGATAAAAATTTTCTTTAGAATTAATTTCCACTTCTTCCGATTCTTTGGTGCTTCACACAAAATCTCATCCCTTGCGTCTACATCGAAAAAAGAAGAAAGAAAGGGAGGATCGTCCCCTGAAGACCGGAAATTCAGCGGATAAACCGTATCAAAACGAGTCCAAGTGCCCTTTGACCTGTTCGCGGTAATTTCACGCCTTTTGTTCGCATTTGAGGAACTCCTCCCTTTCGCTTCTCCTTCCGCTCTCGCTCTTTTTTTTCCTCAGGAAATAAGCAAAAGGCGTTGTCGGCAATTGCGGGTGGCACGTTGCTTAATGGCCGAAAGTTTTTCACCTCGCTAGGCATCAATGGCTCATTCTACCTCTTTCTTCTCCCTTTCGTTCCTTTTGGACGCCATGCAACGACTAACAATGGCTCTCCAGCTGGGGCTGAAATTCGCGCGTCGAACGAGGAGAAGGAAAAAAACGAGAAGGGCAGCCGGAGGAGAGAAATTGAAAAAGCCTCTTGTTAAGACGAGTTATCGAGGAGACGTGTTATCGAAGTCTGCATAACCGACAGAGTCTACGCTGATACGAGAAAAAAAAATTTCGAGCTCCAGCTTAGTGGGTTGTCGACGGGTGCTTGAAATTCTAGTCTGTGTACGAGCAGCGCTTTATTCATGACGCGAAGTACCTGATGCGAAGTCTTTATGCAATATTCAATAGGTGTTTTACTTTTTTTAAATATTAAATTATTTTTTAAACAATTTTAACTTGGTGGATAGTTTTTAGATCAATCTGAACGACGCGAATTATGGTCAATCAGTGTGTAATTCAGACACAAACATCATCGAAACCTCGATAATTTGATGTCGAAGATCCAAAGAACTACCTACTTAGAAGGTACCAACGAATGCGATTGAAATATTAACTTCAATTAATAAATTACATAATTAACATGAATTTTCGATTAAATCTAATGTTTACACTAATCTACTTATAATTACTAGGATGAAATTGTCTTTAGGTAAGAGCATTATCATTTAAACGATAAATAGTATTATTTCATGTTTCTATAGTCAAATATGCACATGGCAGTATTATAGTATATTTATCATTGTTGACGCGAAACCAAACACTTAATATTTCATCAAAGTAATTTATAGTCAAATGAACTAATATTTGGTCTTCCCAATAAGAACTTATAATATAGAAGAAATTCATGCCATTATTACGTAAATTTCCTAGCAATAATTTACGCTAATTTACCAAAAAAATTGAATGTTTACGTACGATGATAAAATGAAGGAAACGTGACAGATGGGTTCTAATCGAAAGGTTCCACTCATCCTTAGAATTCAGCCATGGTGAGTGGCACAATCATCTGCAAACATCTCGCGCAAATTGATGTCGCGGCATTATCTGATGCAGCACAAAAATCAGCGGCGAAACCGTCAATAAATATTCAAAAATAAATTCAACGCCACTCTCATTCCACTCCCACAATTCGATGAGAAAAATGCCTTATCATCCTCAGACCCTCAGAACCCCCCTACCATCTCCGGAAAGAGCCCCCTTAAAAAAAATAAGGCATCGCCCCGTCGACGGCGGCGGCAGCAGGTGCATCGTCCTCGCACTCAAATTATCGTAGCATCGCGGGAACTCGCCCACGTGGCTTGATCTTGTCCCAACATCGCTATTCAGCGGTAGTAACAACCACGGACAACGACGACGCGACGTCTCGGGGGTGTACATGCACACGTTTACCACACATAGATCAACTTGTGCACTTGAAGAGCGTGTGCAGGCGTGGCCCACATTAGCCTAGTGTGCCACCGGCGCACTCTACGTGTGTGCTTGTGCTCTAGGCCGAAATCAATAAACGGAAGCCGGCTCGCCTCGCTCGCTCTCTCTCTCTGCGTATGTACACTTACATAGGGACGGTATGCATACAATGCACCCTCTCTCTGTGCTAGCTGTTATGTAGGCGGTTACGCGGGCTTGAGATTCGTGGAATTTTTACGAAAGAGCAAGGGGATGAAAGCTGCTGCTTTGCTTCGGCGGCGGGGTGAACGAGGCTCGCGGACGGCGATGTCATTTTTGGGATTACTTCGTCGAAGTGCATTCTCAGCTTTGGGGGAAGGTTGATACTGCGTTCACGTGTTCCTCTGGGCTTAGAGTAATGTACATGTGATGACTTCATTCACTGACCTTTGAAAGGGAGTTTGATGTTAACTACTGTTGATATGAATATTCATCCTATTGCGTTCTCAAAGCAACCGAAATATCGTCGGTAATTACGTTTAGCAGAAATGAATACAGCATCATTTACAATTTAATTTCGCGAATCAGAGAAAATAAAAAAAAACTACTCAATTGAATTGAAACAATTTTACACGCATTAAGGTAGCTCTATAGGTACTCTCTAGTCAGTTGAGATATTAAAAAAAATTTCTTTTTAAACACTTTATTATCG
>JAWWEO010018757.1:0-21395 GCA_035582975.1 Ormyrus labotus
ACCTGTTTACATTGTTTGTGGGTGCATTACAAAGTCATTCTGGTAATCTTCCAAACAAAATTTCTCTCCGTGTAGAAAAATGACACACGGGAATCCGATTTTCTTACCCGCGACTACTTTTTCCTCGCCCTCGTCGTAAAGCAATATATACTTCTTAACTATCTCTTGTCGGAAATAATAATTCAGCGCATCAGTTGCAATAATAATTATTGTTACATTCCCCGCAAAACCCTCTCGCGGCCTTTATAAAAATAAAGCCCGATCCTCGCGAATTTTTTCCCCGTCGGCAAGCACTGTGTCTACCCTTAAAAAGTCATAGACACCGGATACCTCGGAATTTTTCTACCTGCAGCCAATCGAGAGAGAGAGAGAGAGAGGGAGAGGGAGAAAGAGACTCTGTGCTATCGCGCAAATTCCACGGGGCGTCATTATCTCCCCGCAACGATCCAAGATGCTTCTCGTCCCTCTCTTTCTCTCGGCTCGAAACGTCGACATCACACACACACACACACACATACACATACACGCGCGCGCGTACGCAGAGACACGTGAACACGCACACACACACACACACACACACACACACACACACACACACACACACACACACACGAGTTCTGTCGAAGGGCATAGCGATTCATTCATTCGCGACGACGATGATCGCACTTCCTCCTCCTCTCCCGTCGCATTTTTCCCAGCGGAGAACGAGAATGAAATCGCGGCGAGAAAAAAGCCGCGCGAATAAGGACGATTCCGATCGCGAGCGATAAATCAGAGGGAGTATGCGTCCTCTCCCCCCTTGACTTTGACGCCGCTCTCGGCCCTTTTTCTCGGCGATGCGGAAACGTACGTCGCCCTGGAATTGAGTCCAATTTTCGAAATCTTACTCTTTTCTGCCGGACGGAGATGGCTATCGCCGCCGCTTTCCGCGCGCGCCGCCATTTTTCGTCTCGTTTGAAAGACTGCAGAATGCTCTCGTGTCACCGCGCTTGCCTAGCGGTACAATTTCAGCAGTCGAATTTTTTACGCTCCCCGAGCTGCTTGGGATCGCTAATTTATTTCAGTTATTTTTCGTAAACCCTCGATTAAACCGGTGGCGATTCTCGAGTCGACTGCTTGAATTGTTTAAACTGAAAAGCGCGAATGAATCGGGCGACTCGGCCGGCGAATAGAGTTATTTTTCAAAGGGAAAAAAACAAATGAAGGAAGAATTTTAAATAACAATAACAGTTAACTATTCACCCTTCCTTTCCGAGTGCAAATAATATTAAGAAAAAAATGAGTCAAAGCCAATATTTATCTCCTCGCGCGCGCGCATATTGTAGTGCTTCGTCATAAATCTTACGTAACGAATTTCCATAACAAACTCAATTTTCCATTTCAGTGGAGCAAACGGCGAGTATTTCTGCCGAAGCTCCTCCGCCGGCTGAATTACAGCCTCCCCTCGACTCGCAACACTTTTGCTTTCGTTTAATTTGCTTCCGATTTTCTTTTGCTTCAATTTCATGCGCAAGTAAGTCCGGCCTCTCTCTCTCTCTCTCCCTCGCGCGCGCGGCGCGCACACCACGTTGTTATAACATATCGATATGGAAATGATCCAATTATCGATGGCTATTCGTGCAGCGCGCTGTACCGAGAGAGAGAGAGAGAGAGAGAGAGGAGTGTGTTTGTATCGTTCGTGACTGCGGGATGTATTCGCCGCATGCAGATTTATGTCCTTAACGCTAAAGCCCAGGGATTTTAACGCGAGCGTCTTTGTCTCGACTCGCGTATACACGCGTGTAATGTATGTACATTTTGTAGGGCAGCGGAGCCGCCGTTGGAGAGTTCCAACGAGATTGCGATTAGTTGGAATTACTGCGCTGAAAGGAAAAGTTATTGAATTCGATCAAACGTTTATTCTAAAGGAGTATCTAAGCAAAGGCCCAGAGCTATGTGCTTTAAAGTGGATCTTAAATTTTATTTTTACTGCTTTCTCGCTGAAATTAGCCGCCGATTTATGTACTTCTCGTTACACTCGTTTATCCTGGCTCCTCGTTAGAAACATTTTTCGAATCAAATATATATTAGAATTTTAAAATCGATTTTACCTATACTAGTTATATATCTGCGCGCGCAGTAAGAAAAAAATGCAAAACTCCCGCAAATAAATTAATTACCCGAGCCGCAATTAAAAGTAAAAAGCGCATTTCAAAAAGCCGAGTGAATGCCAACGGGGAAATGGTCCATTTGCGAGAGAAAAAAATTTTTGATTTATTTTATCTTCTCTAAAATATGAAATAAAACGATTACGGCTTTGTGTAATGGGCTCGATTTATCTTCGATTTCAGCTAATCGACGGCTTTAAAACAGAAGCTGAAAGTATGCAATGAATTTTTCGAAAAGTTAATGCAAGTTCTATTTCATGCTTGCTATGTGTCGATAAAATCATTGTGGGCTACCTGTAACGATTTTATCTTAATCACTTTTGCCCGGCAATATATTGTCTGAGTGCGTTTTACGTAATTACTAATGTATATGATTAGTATTAAAACAATTTTTACTCCTCCGAATGCCTTTTCACTTTCGAAGAAAGTAAAAGTTGCATGAATCACTCGCGAAATGACTCTATTTAGAGATAGTTATAAACAAAGCGTTTAAGTATCATTGCATTTTTCGAAAATCGATACACGACACGTAATCACAATTAATTTCACTCTTGATAATTGGTTAAACAAGTTGAAAGGTTTAAAAATCTCATTAGCCAACTCGCATAATAATCATAGCGAGCACAAAGACACACTTTCGAGCCGCCGAAACTTTTTCCCGAAAAGAAAACCAGTATTTCAACTCGCCTCTCCATTCACGACCCGGCCAAGGAATCACTCGCGTATACATATTCACGCGAGACGCATCATCATCAGCCAAAATTCCTTTCATCCGAAAAAAAAGTTTCCCTTTCACGGGAGAGCTCTGCCCGGTAATCGAGCGTATCTCCTCCTCTCTCTTACGCAAGAGATTCGTATACATAACTTTCGCGCTTCGCGCACAATATATATCGCCGTTGCAGCCTCGTTGCCTAAGCCGCGCGCGTCATCGATGCTTTATAATCCGCCCACGCGTGTCCCGGGCCCCCTAGGATAATTGAATGTCAAATTTCTGAGAGATATAAGGGGCCCCGCGTCCGCGCGATATAGCATTCGTCTCTCGCGCGCAGCCGCGTGAATTACCATCGCGAGAGAGGAGCGCACGGAGCGGCGCGATGCCTCGTTAGGAGCGAACAAGGCGGAGGCTCTTAAATTGTCACTAAAGCCCCGCGACCGGTAATTAGAGTCTCTCTCGCTCTCTGTGCCCGTGAGACGTTTGGCGCCAATTATGCGCGCGAGCAACAGTCCGCGGCGCGGCGCAGCTGGAACGCGAATCCTGGCTGTTTTCTTTATTTTCATGCGCTTCCTTTTTTAGACCGGTGCGCGCGCCGGAGCTTTTAGCGCGTTTGCACGAGTCCGAGAGGGGGGAAATAGTTTGTTGAAGAAGTGTAAGGGACAAATTGTTCGTTAAAATTGCTGGGATTTGTATACTAAGTGGCGAATTGATGATTTTAACTGGGATTCCCGAGGCGCTTTGAATTCTTTGCTTTTAGATTGCCGGGGATGTCGGTAGGAGATGGTTGTTCGATTTTTAAAGCGTTTTTAATTACAACGAACAATAACGCGTCATTTGACTAAAGTTCATATCTTGCGATATTAAATTTTTTAAAAACATTCGGTTATAATTAATGGTTTGGCAAAAAAAAAAAAAAAAAAAAAATTCGAAAAAGTGCAGGTCATTTAAATTTTTGCTCATATATTTGGATCACTTGCCTTGCACAAGGAGTTTACAAGATCGTTAAATGATTCATAACATGATCCGAAGCCCAAAATCTTGTGTACACAACTTTCATGTGGAGCTTGTAAAGTATTTACGGCAAGTCATTCTGAAGTATTTCGCGTCGAAGAATTAATGTCTTCAGTGCTTTTATTATTAGCAAATGAGAAGATAATTTAAATAAATTTTGAAAGTTGATTTGCATCCATTTGTGTGTCATTTGCAAAGGATAGCATGTTTTGTACAGCACATTATAAAATACGCACTTTGGACTGCAATAACTTCTCCTGAATATATTCGCGCGATATTTAAGGCCAATAATAGCCCGTAATTTAAAAAAAGTGACTAGCGCAATTCACGTTTCTACAGAATTGAGCTTTACTTTAGACCCGAAGGTATATCGTTAAAAGGAGCAAAAATCGGACAATCTTTTGTGGTCCAGCGGGGTGAATTAACATAAATAAGGTCCGCGAGACAGTAACTCAAAAGGAGGCGCAAACAAATCTCGCGGCAATGACACTTTAAAATCAATTAAACGCCGAAAAACAAAACCGCGTTACACACCGAAAAGCACTTTGCGGCCGGGTCGGTTTGCATCGTCGTCCAACCGGCGCCCAAAAGGAAAAGAGGATGAAAACAGAATGAAACGAGGAGGCGAAAAAAAAAAAGAGGCAAACGACGACTATAGGGAGCAGGAGAGGGAGCGCGCGCACTGCCGAGAGAGAGAGAGCGAAATTTATGCGGCTGGATTTATTATGCGTGTAATTCCAGCCGGCAAAAATGCGCCGGAAAGCCCCATTCCTCATTAAATTCGCGCTCGCCTGCGCGAATCTGCATGGGACGGACGTGCGTTATACCGTTTGCGGCCGTTGCCGGACGCCTTCTTCGACTGCGGCGGATGATGCGGTTTCAGCCCGACGGGATTTCAATAAGTTTTCACCCGTTTTTTTATCGGCTCCGTGAAAAACTATTATATATATACGATTTCTTTGTCGAACGCGCTTTTTCTCGCGGCTCCTCGCGCAAAAAAAAAGAGCGTTAATATCTCGTAACGTCGTGCGCGTAGCTACGAATTATATTGAATAAAACTAATTGATACAAAAAGATTTTTCAGTGATTGATTATCACTCCGAGAGAGAGAGAGACTCGATTTTAAAATAAATCTATAATTATTTGACAAGCGCTCTTTAGAGCCGATTACATTAGCCTCTTTATTCGACTCTTTTGCCGGAGTCCGTAATTTTTAAGGAAAAGCAATCATACGCGCGGAGCATCTCGTGAGCCCGAACCCTCGGCGCAGAGCCTCTCTCTCTCGATCGTCTAAAAGCGTCAAGAAATGAAATTTATTGACAAGCCGTCCGTAAACACCGAAATTATCGCGCACCGCCGGCCGACAATAATCGCCGCGGCTCGCGCTGAATTATTTCCCCTCGTAAAGCAATCAGTCGCATGGCGCGGCACAATCGCACACACACACACAGACGGAGGAGGAGGAGGAGGAGGGCGTCCGATCGCGAAATATCCCGCGAGCTTAAATCGCGCGAGCTTCTTCACCGTGTAATTTTCCCCTCGTCATTACCGGCGCATCCCCATTAAGCTCGATGCTCTCTCTTTCTGCCGGGGGATCGAACGCCCGATGGGAAGGACGCTCCGGCTACTGTGTGCGCTCGTATTTTTCGTATTTATGAGATCGGGCCGAGGCAAAAAGCGTTGGCGCGAGCCAAGCGGAGAGAGAGAGAGAGCGCGGGGAGAAAAGGAAAACGAGAGAGCCGAGAGAGCCGGAGCCTGCTGCTGCTGCTTGCTTGCTTGACGTCACGAGTGGCATTGCTAAGGAGAGCGAGCTAAGACGGTCCAAATGGCGCGTGTCTCGCATTATTAATCGCGGAGGGACGAGCGCCGAATGTACACGGCGAATGTGCAGTCTGTTAAAATACACTGTATTTTCAAACAAACTGTCGTTGGATCGTATTGAAATTTATGTCCTTTGAACGTAAATGGTGTTGCGTAAATTAATATCAAAGTAAATCAAGTAAAAAGTAAATACAGCAATTCGAAAGCGATTAGTCGCCAAAAATCCTCCAGACCGCTTTCAAAGTCGCCGTTTCACCTCGAAGCCCTCGTACCCGAAGACGCATAAACTCGAAAAAGATTTCATTAGTTAAACTGAAATTCCTACCTCAGCCTCTCCTGACACTCGGCGCATAAACAGCGAAACGTACTCGCGTCCCGCCGCCGACTCACTTAGAGAGCTTCTCCCCTCTCGCGGGCTCTCTCTTCGTTTTATCCATCACGTAGGTTTCATTTTCGCGATTATTATTCGCATTGGTCGCATTAACAAGGGAGAGTTTATTCGAGTGTTTATACACTTTGAACGCGACCAGCCCGAGAAAGAGGCCTTTTTCCTCGCTTTATCCTCCGGGGTTGTAAAGCTCGAGATAGGAGAGAGAGGAGAGACGCAAAGTCCCGGCTATATAACCCAGGCCGATTATCATCTGGAGAAAATAAATTATGCATCGAGTGTGTTAATTAGATTTCTTTTGCTCGTCCCTCGGCGTCGGACGGCCTGAGTTATCTCGAATTAAAGGCGTTTTAATGTAGGAACGCGACTGTAACCAGGGGAAGGCAGCGATTCGGCGTTGGGTTCTTAGCGACCGGGAAAGCATGTTATTATCCCCCGGGCCCCTTTTTTCGGCCCGAGAAATCTGATTCGGCGAAAACGCCTTCATCGCGCGTGAATGATATCGCGCGCCGCGCGGTTTATATTTAGACATTCGCGGGTGTTTTACGAGCGCTAACGCTATCATTGCCCGGGTACCGTTTTCCAAGGCAACTGGGTTAAATCAAGAGTGTAATCCCATCGATTCTTCGTTAATGCAACTTTACGGCGCCGACGAGTCCGATGAGGATTTTTTTTTTCTGTTTTCCCGCGGCCGAACGTTCCATTGATGTTCCAATTGGTACCGATGATAGACCGAGGCATCGACCCAGATAATTATAAATGCAAAGCGAGCAGCTGCGCTTAGGTTACCGGCTTTCGGGATTCCCTCGGCTTTGTCTCGGTGGCTTCGAGTGACGTATTGCACGTGCTAACATTGTTAAATTCCATTGCGAATTTTAAATTCAACTGCCGTACGGAGCAACAGTTACTTAACTTGGTTCGTTCTTGGCACAGTATACTATTTCTTCAAATTGTATGCGAATCGATAAGAAACTTATTAATATATGAATGATTTATCAGCTGTTGCATTTAATTGAATCTTCATTAAAAATAATATACGAAAACGTAACAAAAATTTGTTTGATTTAGATAACTGTACTATCGATTGCAAAGCAAATTTCAATAAAATTTCTGCAAAGGACAATTTGAAAATTGTCGGAAACGAAAATAAGCTTCTATTAATTCCGCAATAAAAATAAAATCTCGAGAGGAAGGTCAAACGTTAAAATTACACGCTTCCTCGAAACGATTAAGAAAAAAATACAATCTCGAATCTCGAAAATGACTTTATTACGCCGCTAAACGGAGCATTTTTCACGCCCGAGCCCCGGGATTAACCGGCGGCCGGCCGTCCCCGATTTTTACGACACGGCCGCGACAAAAAGCCAGCCGTTTCATAAATCAGCTTAGCAAATGGTCCAAAAGCAAAAGGCGGCCCGAGAAGGAGCGGGCGAGGCGAGAGAGAGAGAGAGACTCTCGAGGACTCTCGGATTTTTCGCGCCGCAGTAGTCCCTCTCCGGCTCGGTCGCGCGACAATCTTATTAAGACTCGCTCGGGGTACGTATTAATTTCGCTCTCTCCTCCTCGCGCAGATACTAAATAGATATCGCGGCGCGTCGTCGCGAGATGCCATCATTTGTCATCGGACCCTCGCAGCGGTGGTCCCTCCTGCAGGCGCATGCGCTCCGATCTCTCCGTTATATACTTGTCTCCTGCGACGCGCTCGCGCCCCGTTTGACACGCCTCTTTTTGTCCCGCGCGCGTATAATAGTCTAATGCCCGCGCGCCGATGAGAAATGATGCCGGGGCGCCCATATCCTTTTTTGCGGATTATATGGGCGCGCGTTGTAGGCGCGCGAGAGCGGGAGGTGAAGGAACTTTTATCCAGGAGAATGCGAGACAGATTTTAATGTTTTTTTTTTATTTTTTTTTTTTTTTTTTTTGAAGCCGAGAGCGAGTTGGACGATTTATTGGGAGAGGAAGTTACACGAGTTTCGAGCGCGCAAAAAGAGCGGCGAGATCGTTTTTTTCATACGAGTCGTTTCTTTCGATCTATTACGGATTTTTTAGTTCCGCTGCGACGTACAATAGATTTCATCTCTCGACGTTAGGCTCTCTAATATTATATTACGCGGTTAACGCCAGTATTAGAAGGATGGAAGCGGTGCTTGAAAACTTTGAATCGAAAAAATAACATTAACATTACAGTACTGCCGCGAGGTAGAATAGAACAGGACATTTTATTAAATACACAGTCGCACTGGATTTCCGGAAAAGCGGATTATTTACCTCCGAGCTTTCAAAACAAACATCCTCACAGAGGCAATTCACTCGGGCATTCTTACGCGAACGCGAACCTCCCATCCGGCAAGCATTATAACTCGCGACGATTTCCATTAGAAATAAGCTAATGTTCGCGGCCGGGGCTCTTATCCGGCGCATACATATACTTCGCGGCGTTGCGCTCGGCAGGCTCCGCGAAAAAAAAAAAAATAAACGATGCGCTCTCGGCGGCGCGCTGAAAAACTGGCCATTGTCGCGCTTAACTCAGAGCGGCCGGCCAATAAAGAACGAAACGAAGCCTGTATGCGAGAACCGCGAATACCCCTCGAACGAGGAAATCTGACCCGTCGGAAAGGCTCTTTCTCTCCCTTTCTTTTTTCTCTGACTAAAGCTATGCCCTTTTCCCTGCCGCTGCCGCCGCCGTCGCGACTGGATCGAGGGTTTTAGCTGCCTGAATTCGGCCCGAGGGATTTTCATTGCGGGAATTTGCGTTTGGTACAAGTGATCGTTTTGGCGTTGCGCGATCGGAGTGGAACGAGGGGTGGGAGGAAGAGTAATAAATCAATATTCAGTATTCGATGTCAAAAGATAATTTGACGGTGGTTATTAGGATACTTTGCTCTCTTACTAAAGGCGTTCAATTAAAGTTTGCTTGTCATTTTATTTATTTTTAATTTTAACTAAATTTATAAATTTTTTGTTTTTCTGTTTCAGGTAAGTCAATAGAAGGCGGATTCACGTCTCATATGATTAGTGAGTAGAATTAAAATTTTAATTATCATCATGTTTATATTTTCAAAAGATAACTTATCATCAGAATTTTACGTCACTCTTATAATTTTGGTATACCTAGAAATACGAAATACGCTAATTTGAATTTGAATTGGCAACGTCGTTATTTAGAAAGCATCCTTTCTGGAAATACTTAGCAACGCATTAATCTTTCCGAAGATAATGTAAACACGATGGTCTAATGCATAATTTATATTTAAAATTTTGTATTCAAATATTATTATTAGATTCTTTATTTGCACATTAATTATAAGCAGTCGATATTTATTATTTTTCACGATTCTTAATCCAAGACCACCGCTGAAGCCACATTCGGCCAATTTCCCCAAGCGATTACTGTTCAAAACCAATAAATAATTCCACTAATTACTGATTCGAATCCCGAAAATTTCGCGCAAAATCGAAAAGCTCCCGGCGAATCAGACGCGCCGCGCGCGATAAATACAAGCTCACGGCGATGAGCGATCGACGGAGAGGAGCAGCAGCGCATTCGCCCGGCCGACGTCGCCGGCGCACACGTAAAAGGGCGTAGCCGTAGCCCTTCATTAAGTAGGTGGCGGAGAGCTCGAGAAAGGCGTTCTCTAATTATACGATTCGTCCGCGGTTAGCACGTCGGGCAGCCTCGGCGCAAAGGAGAATCTAAATAAAGCGACGCTCTCGCGAGAGAGAGAGAACCGGGGAGCCTTCCGGTTTCCACACCTACGTCGCTAATTTCTCTTTTCTCCCTTCGAGCGATGCCCCGATGTCTGACGGCGCGCGCGGAGGTTCGGTAGCCGACTAATGCGACTCTCCCCGGATGATGTGCGCGAGCACGAGCAACGATGCCTGTAATTACGCGCGCGCAAAAAGGCACCTCCCTTCCACTTTTAGGACTGTCTGACTGTCTTTTTCGTTGAGTTGTAGATAGCTAAGCTTAGATTTGCATTGTAGGAGAGAGAGAGTAAGGGGGGGCCTCTCGCTTCCTCGTTGTTGCTTTTATATTGGTAACGGTTCGTTTCTTTGCCTTTATGACTGCGATTGCCGCTTGGCTCTGCTCGTGCGGAAGATGATGTTTCGCCTTGGTGTATATACGATGGGCCTTTTTCGAAAGAGAGAGTTTTGCGCGATTTGATTACTTTTTCTAGAAATCGTTTGTATGGCGGGCTGGTCGATTACCTTTTTTGCCGCTGATCGTTACTTCGATGCAACTTCGCTTGGCGAATTTCAGATTTTTACGGGCAACTTATATCACTGCGAAGAGGAGTAAACTAGAACGCAACTGCGCCGGGAAAAACGTTTTAGAGTTCCGCCTTTTTTTATTGTCATTTTGTAAAAATTGGTTCGTAAAAGATTTAATTATGCTTATACTATAATAATTTATAGTAACGTTACTATTGAATTTAAAATAGGAAACGAATGTTCGACAAGAGAAAACCATACTTAAAATTGTTAATGTTTTTGGATTAAATTAAATTTATTGCACCAGGAACTGAAAGTAAAGTAAATACTCAAACCTAATTAAACTACCTCGTTGAACATTAAATGATATGCGGGCTGTAGATTTTAACAAATCTACAAGCAGTTATCGCTCCTCACCAGAGAAAGTTCCTTATGCTAACAAAAAATTCGAGAATCGTTGCGTTTAGATATATTTTCCACTAAATAAGGAGAAAATCGAAAAATGCCAAGGTCTAACCAGATTCAGGTTACATCCACTTAAACTATTTACGAGCTCCAGACCTCGCCGCTTCAATCCCTCACTGTCCACCACGTAAAACTGGACACGAAAGCATTCAAACGCATCTAAAATCAGGGCGCGCTCCCGAGTAATCACCTCCAAACCTCTCCCCGCACGAAAATTCCTCCCCGGCAAAGGATCTCGCTCGCAATTTCCCGGCCAAAACCGCACATGCGCGCGCGAGCACAGCCGGGTCACGATCGGCTCGTTGCCGTTTCGAAAACTGGCGCGGCCGCGGCTTTATGAATAGCCCTTCGGGCGACCGAATCACGATCCCTCGTTCATTAATCCCCCGAGCAATCTGCGCCGTTCGTTTATACGGCTCTCTCTCGCGGCACAGTTTCGGAAAACCGGCCGATTACGCATCGTCCAAGTCGCGGTATACGTGCCGCGCGCGCGCGTTTTTTTTTCCCCGCGCGCGAAAACCGCGCAATAACGAATTACGCGCGAGCGCGCGCGATTGCGGTTCTTTTCCTCGGGGATAAAGATGCGCGCGAAACGGGGATTCGTCTTAACGAGGCGGAGAGCTGCTGCCTGCGTCGCTGCTGGCTCTCGAGGGGGGGACTTCGTTTCGCGACGTCACTGTCAGGTGGTGAAACGCGGACAATTAGTTGTGTTTTTCGAGCGGGCTTAAACGCAAGGATGAGTACTGTTTCAAAAGGAGGATCGTAATGAGGCGGCGCAAGCCGAGAGTGCGTTTAAAAAGTTTAACTCCGCGCGTGCAATCATTTTTTTTTGCAACTGCGAGTTATGAAAAATGTCTAATTGCCTCGCTCTAAAAGTATTCCAGCTGCTAATAAAGGAATATTTATAAGCCAGTGTTAAATATTCTGGATATTTATCATCGCCTGAAAAGACGCCTCGTAAATAAAAAAAAGAAAAAAAACAAACCCGGCGATCGGGCGCCCATTTTCCTAGGTGAAATATCGAATAATTTTCGCGCCGCACTTACATTACACATTCGCGGGGCTGAGAAGTGGAGGAGAAATCGGCATAAAACTCGGCGATAATGTCCCGGGCAGCTTTTGCGCAAGCGCGAGCGCGCGTCTTTGTGCGCTGCATGCACTGCAGCACACCGCGCACAGCGGACCGGACGCGTTCTGGAAAGGCGCGCTCTCCGCGCGCTGCAGCTCTTCCCTCGAAAAAGTAAAGAAATCAAATCGAGCCCGTGTTTATATACGGAGCGAGAGCGTAAATTTACATTCGCATCTGCTTGCAGCTCACCTTAAGGCTCTCTCTCTCTCTCTCTCCCTCAGCACGTGGGTGTAAGTACGCGAACGCCTGCACGGATTAGCTTCCTTTTTTGCTCCTCTCTGGCTTTATTTTTTTCCTGATATATTGGAGCTTGAAAGCACCGGGAGATCCGCGCGTTTCGAGGAATATATTTACTGGGTTTAATTTAAGCGGCGCTCCGCTGTTTTATTAAAATAGTTGCCCTCTCTCTCTCTCTCTCTCTCTCTGCCGAAAGTGCATTAAGTTTTTGATTTAAACGGGCGATTATTGTCCCTCGGCCCCGGAAAAATTTCTATATTTACCCCGTAAATCATCGTCGCGAAGGAAGTTTTCGTCGAAAAGCCCAAGGAGTTTCATCGGAGCCTTGACGCCGCGGCAAAAAGAAAAACCTCCTTCCTCTCTCTCTCTCCTCATCCGTCTCCGTCTGGCTTTCTTTATCTGCCCCCGCGGTCTTTTGTTTCTCGCGTTGCTTTCGGCGCTCCTCCCATCGTCAAACGTATTCCCCCGATGTAAATCGAGAGCGATGTATCTACCGTTGCGTCCGGCGCTTTTTCGCAATTAATTCACGCCGCAGCTCGCGCGCCTTGATTAACAAGATCGTCCGAATCGGGGTCTCTTTCGGATCTGCATAAACTCTCGAGCCCCGCGCGCACACACACAGACACACAGACGCACGCACGCACGCTCGTGGAGGTGGAGGCGCGAAATTTCGAGGTGATCGCTGATTTATTCGCTAAGGGAGCCAGACGTGTTAGGCTCGTTTCGACTTTTGTCCACCGGTTGGGCTTCTTTTTTTTTTTTTTTGCCTGGAGAGAAAAGTGTTTATCGGGCCTCGAGTTTTATTGCCTTCCGCCGGGCTTTTTATTCGTGATTTTTTGGAGTAGATTGATTTAGTTACTTCTTATCTTAAAATAAAATTTTGTAAATTATTTATTATTTTAATATCTCAAGTGTGGTTGCATAAAAATAAATTTTCAAAATGTATATACATGTAAGCTTGTGCATACATGCACAATACTTTTGCCAATTTGTCCTTAACTCTCCCGAGCCGTTAAAACAGACATTTCGCTAGTAAATCCCTGCCCGAGCTAATACAGATTCGCCGCTATCGACCGCAAGCGCGACGAAAAAAAAAACAGCCTCGCAGAGCCGAACGACGCATAAAACAAACCGAAACGGCCCTCGTTGCTCGGGCAATTATTGTCGTTCCGCATATCTTTAATTAGCCGCGTCGGATTTGCGCGAGTTCCCCGAGCTCTGCTCTGTGTAGCTCCGCAATCAACGCGACAAATAGTTTCCTGGGAAGAAACGGTAATTAATGGGGGCCAGTGTCAAAGTCTCCTCTCGTCATCATCCCGACAAATCGAGCGCGAAATCGGCTCTTCGAGAAAGCGTGCGATCGTTTTGTGCGTTTTTTTATATACCCGCGGCCCGATGATGAATCTTTCATGAGGATTGCTCGGTATAACGCAAATCGATGCGTTTAGGGGATTTTCGAATGAAAGTGTCGGGCTTTGCGTCTGGTTAATACGTTCTGTTTCTGTGCCAGTTTTTACTTTCGCAGCTGTACAATGTAAAGAGCTCAATTTCGCGGCGAATGTCTGCATTACTAATTTTTTTTACGAGTCCGTTCGCGAATTTAACGACTGTGTATTTTGATGAAATTTCTTTTCTTATGGGGCCGTTTTGCGCTGGCGAAAATAAACAAGACGAACTTATGGAGTGCGCTCTGCTTTTTTAGTGCTCGCAGTTAGACAATGAAACGAAATTTAATGGTATTATAATTTAGTTAGTTACCAAGGCAGAAGAATCTGTATTTCCTCGGAGATAAGAAGGAGAATTATCTTTTTATATATAATTTACGGTAATTATTCTACCAAGGCAATGAAACGTTATCGTTTATCTCTGTAATGTTACTAATAAAACCGGAAATTATCATTCCTCAATATCATTTGCCATATCTACAATTATAATAATATTTGTCATTAATAATTTATTGAAAAAACATTAAATACTATCATCATAATATTTATTACGGGGAGAGAATAGTATTTATACCAGTTATTTACGATATCAAAGGCAATCAATTCCAAGGCGACACTCTCTTGGGTATTCATATTACTGAAAAATTAAGAATTTCTGAACGCACTCTTGTATTTTAAACGAAACTCTGGTACGAAGCAAGCGAGAAAAACAAGACATTCCGTTCCGCCTAAAAACATAATTCTATTCATTCTTTATTAGCAAAAACTAAAGAAAAACATGTCACACGTCAAAAAGAAGCATAGCCAGAACCGCAGATAAGAAATTAAGTTATCTCCGCACGAACTCTCGCGCCAGCATGTGCAAACATCGATAAAGAACAGAATAGAGAGAGAGAGAGAGAGAGAGAACAGCGCGACCCTCCGACGAGACTCGTCAATACAGCTCCGAGAGAAACGTCAAGTGCGCGAATCAAGGCTCTCCGTAAGAAAAACGGCGACTGCACGAGAGAGAGAGAGAGAGAGAGAGAGAGGAGAGACAGACGCGACAACAAAGGCGAAAGATATATCCGAGAGAGCTGCGCTCTTCCGCCTTGTGCTCCACGGCTACTCAAGGTCCATTGTACTGCGGGATGTCGCGCATGTATAATGAATGCGCGAATGATATGACAATCTCCGAGGAAGTCCAGTTTCCAGCCCGAGAGCTGAGAAATGCTCTCGGATCTCGGGGGGGAGACTTTCAGGCCGGGATGCGCTTTTAATTTACTTCCCCGCGAGGACGGAGCTTGTTGCGCGGTCTCAGGTGGAAGAGATCGTTTATCATATCGTAATCCCGGGCAGCTTTTCCACGCGAAAAGAATCGTCTCGATTTTTCCAACCTCTTTCTTCGTTCAGTATACCAGCGGTTGATTCGATATCTTTACTAATGTAAAGATTAGGTCTCGAGATGGACTCTTCGACGCTTAACATTACGTTTTAGGAGAGTTATCGTTCATTATTTAAAACGCAGATTCATTGGATCGATCCAATAGCCACCTCGTAATAATTCAATCAGCATCTCCGCGCGCGTTAAGCGCAGGAGGAACAGCTCTCGCGTTTGAGAAATACCCCGGCGCATTTAAGCTCGGGGAATCTCAGGAGAGAGCATTACACAGCCGCAATGATTTAATCTCCGGCTCGCGATAGCGAATTACACGCGTGTAAACGCGCTCTTACATTTCGCGGGGATATATCCCATAATTACGGGCGGCAGCGCGCGCGTATCGCCGCCGATCATTAGCCTCCGCTTCCCCCCCCCCCCCTTTTTGCAACGCGGCGTAAAAAGCGCGCGAACAATGCGTGCGCGCAACTCGAAAGAGAGTTCAAAAGCGGCGAGGCGCGGGTGGAAAAAAAAGGCGGAGGACGAAAAGAAATGTATATATACACACACCCGACGCCTACTCAGCGGGCCGAATGCTAATTAAACGATGCCACCCGGCGATAAGATAAGCCGCCCCGCCGGTATCTAACAAGACTAATCCGACTAACGAACGAGGAGGCTATTCGGAAAATCCGCGCGCGCGGGGACTGTGGAAAAAACTGGAGTGCAGCGCCGGGAAAAACGAGGAGCCCGCGCGCGCAGCCGCCGAAAGGAGAACCGCGCGACAGCTGTACCCTTATAGGACAAATAAATAAGGAAAAGAGAAAGGGAGAATAAGGAATTAAGCGCGTGCGCTTTTATAATATACGAAAAAGAGATAGAGGAGAATGCAAGAGAGAGAAAGAGAGAGAGAAGGAGTCGTTCGCATCTCCTCGCAATAAAATGCAGGCAGCAAGATCTTACCCCGATCGAGGGGAGAGTCATATTCAAGTGTCTTCGGCCGTATATGCGATAGTGGATCTCTCGCGAAAAGGCATCTTGAAAGACTATCTATAGTATCTTATAAATCTCCCTTCCTCCCTGCCTTTTCTGCGCGTTTTGCGTATCACCGGCCGCGAGAGACAGAGAGAGAAAAGGTGTTTTCTCTCGCTCTCACCCGCGAGATGCACCCCAGTTATCTGGATTGGCCGTTCGCCATAAATCTCGAGGAGTATATACGCCGCCTCTGCCGCGCGAGAGAGAGAGAGAGAGAGAGCCTAACGCGTCTGGGCTGCGTACGTGCGTTTAATGCAAGACACTTGTAATATTCGAAATCGGACTTTTTATAAGCGGGGGAGTGGCCATTTTCTTCTTGGATGGCGGAGCTTTTGTCGGGGGGGCCGGTAAGGATGAAAAGGGTTTTAGCGCGTTCGAAAAAATAAGAGAAACGCGGAGGATTTTTTTTTAATTAAAGCCGTGTCGATTCTCGGTAATCCAAATCTCTCCGCGGTTTCGCTTAATTATTTTCACCTGCGTTTGTCCGTGAATTTGCATTTTTAATTGATACGCTTTTACGCGATTAATTCGGTGATTTATCTGAGATGGAATTCGCGTCTGTTGGGTGGCATTGGGCGCTCAGGTGGTTTCTGTTTGTTTTAAATTTCAAATGAAGCTTACTTATTTGTTAAAGCGAGCGGCCGATCGCTCGATAAAACGCCTTTACGGTTAAATTTAGCCGAATTAAGAAAACTTAAAAAGAAAGGAAAATTGTCAACGTGAGTAAAACGTTTCGGCCCGCTGTCGTTGTAACAAATAGCGTGTCGCATTCGGTAAACCGAGTCATTCATTTACATTATTATCTTTCATAAATAGTAAAAGTGATATACGGCTCAATTACGCAAAGGCAACTGACACAACGGGCTAATTATCAATAACTAAATTGATAAAGCACTTTCTTCGTTACACAACTCGGCCAGCTAGATAAAAAGAGTGCATCAGAAGGGACACGAAAAAGCTTTCCCATCGATCCCCGTCGGCCACCTGTTAGCTTCGATTTTTCAACCGGCCGAGATAACGCATCGAGACAAGTATAACTCTCTTATCTCCCGCGACGTCGAGACGCTCGACCGAGAGATAACTCGGCCGAAATCCGACGGGGGAGAGCTCGCGCCGTGTACCCCATTTATTTGATGAACTTGTCAAAACACACGCAGGCCTGTTTTCGCGAGCAGCCGGTGTGCATGCATAATGGGCGCATGCACGTGCCGGCAGCCGTCGGGCGGCGCGTTCATTCACGAAATCGGCCGCGCGCTCGAGAGTGAACCGCGCGGCACTTGCGCCATACTAGCGGCGACGAAGTAAATTAATTACGGGGGAAGGCTCGAATTCGAGCCGATATTCGATTCGACAGGGCGAGCTCGAGATTTAGCGGGGCTCGATGCTGCGCGCTCGATGTTGATGGGCTTTTGATTTGGGTGCAATTTACGTTTATTGTCTGTAATAGGATAAATTATTGACGCCCGATGGTAATTTGTATGATATCGTCAATAATGCGCCGAGAAAGAGGTTTGTGTTTGCAAATAATTTTAGGAGAATCGAGTAAATAAATTTGGCAGAAGGGTTCAACAAAACGCCGAGCTTTTAAAAAGTTCGTAATAATTAAAAAGTTTGAGCGGACAACGAGAACAAAAAAATAATCGATCGGTACAACAATGAACTTTTCCTCCTCCGATATCGGCGGCATCGCGAGAGAGCTTATTCCGAATTTGAATACCAGTGACTCCTCGAAACGGCCGCTTATGCAAAAGCGCGATGTTTTTCGCGGGCAACAAAGCGAAAAAACGGTACATTTAGATCGGCTCTCTCGAGAAAGTCTCTCGGCCGCGGCTCGCGCGCGAAATCGTCATTATTCGGACATTGTGCGGAGCGCGAGCGAGTCGATTTCGATCTCTCCGGCCGACGCGAGGAGGGCAGTCTCTCTCCGCCGAGAGAGGAAGGAGACGACGGCAGGTGCAGATTATGAATCCGATTTGCGTAATTGAAAGAGAGCCGAGATGAATGAACTCGATTTCGGGCCTCTATTCTCTCGATCAATGCGCGGAGGGAGACAGCAAATGAAAGGAGATCGATACCGCCGGCGCGAGATGTACTTTTTCAAAGATGATTTCGCGCCTTTGATGCTCTCGTCAGAGCTTTGGCTACGGAGCTGATATAATTCTTATTTTTAAAGATGTAATCGCTTGCGTAACTATTTGCATTTTTTTTTTTTTATGTAACCGCCCCGGCTACGATTTCGCGATTGTTTTTAATTGCTTTCTCGCCTGGCTTGATGATTCTATTCGCCGCTTCGGCGAAACGGCCGCAAATTGTTCGATGTGCCAAATTAAATTGGATCTTTGATCTGGCGGTTTGAATTTACGTAAAGTTAAAAGCCTTTTTGAAAGAGCGCAAAAACTCTGTTGGTTTAAAACACTTTGCGCGCCACAAATATTGGTGAGTCACAGTTTAGTTATATCAGCTTCGGCGAACTCAACTTCTTTTTTTATTTTACACGTCTTAAAAGCAATATTGCTATCTGGATCAGATAAGGACGTAAAATTAGTTTGCATCGAAAATCAATATATATAAAAGTATAATCGCCGAATGAAAATAACGAAAATCGCCGGGAATAAGTGTGTTCGGCCTCTCTCTCCTTTACCCCGCGCTCGTCTCGAGAGCAAAGTCAATCACCTTAAAAAACGTTCCTCCTAAGTACACTGCTCTCGCCCTTGCTCTTAAGAATATGAACGGGCGCACGCGCCCGCGCACGAAGAAAAACGAGCCGCCGCGCGCGGCCGAACGAAGAGAAGCTCTTCGCCTCGGAAGGAAGGAAGGAAGGAAGGAAGAGGAGGAAAGGCCGCGCGAGAGCGAGCGAGCGAGCGACGAAGAAACTCTTCGCGTTCCATTGCCTCTCTCTCTCTCTCTTTCTCGACAGGCAGCACACAGCGGCAGCAAAAGGGGAGAGAAGAGAAGCAGCAGCAGCAGCAGCAACGGCAGCGGCAGCGGCAGTCGCTCGACGCTCGCCAGTCTCTCGTCGGCCGCCGAGTGGGAAAGCTGCTCGCGCTCTCCGCCTCGATCTCTCTCTCTCTCTCTTGTCTCTGTCTCGCGCGCTCCGTCATTATCGATTACGCTAATGTTGCCCTGGTGTTAGTGCGCGCTGCCGCTGCTCTTCGGTGACTCGATACACAACGAAGTCCTCAGTTCCTGGCCTCCCAGTGGCCGAATTTTCCGGCGAGGGGACACCTGCACTTGCTACGCGGACACCGAGGAATGAGACCGAAGGTACGGAGAGCTTATTTTTCTTTTGCTTCGAAGAGGGTTGCATTGATAAAAGAGGAGGTCTTTGTTGCCGCTTGGAGATTTTGGATTTGGCGCGAGCGGGGCTAAGAGCCGACTCGGTCGGTGTGAGAGATGATGAATGGTTGAGCCGAGATTATTTGGCCAAGTAAACAAGCTGGGCTAATTGGTACAACTTGTTTACCGGGATAAATGGCAATGGCTGCTGAACGACGTTTGTTATATCAGCTGGTAACCGTAATTGAATTTTTGATTGTAAAATAAATTTTGTATTAACAATTTAAAAATGATGTTTGAAATCGATGCGTCAAATAATTTATTGGCTAAAATTTTTCAAATGTCTGCTTGACCAGTAGTTTTAAAAAGGAAAAAAAAAACTAAAATTAGAATCGATTCAACATTCGATCGATCTTACAAGACCACTCGAAACAAAGTCAATGACGAATAATTAGAAATAATTGAGGCGGCCACGATCGGGCAGATCCGTAAATGCATTTTCACCGACAGAAAAGTGCATAATGTGTCAAGTGCATAATTATACGAGAGCGGAGAGAAAAGAGAATTGCGGCAGGGAAAAATGCCGCGCGACCGATTGCTCATCGATGATCTTTGTTTTCTTCATTAATAAACATGAGATCGGCGTGATTCACGTTTGGCCTCTGTTTGTAAGCATTTTCGAGAGTATATAGTCGCGCGGCCAGCTTTTAGATGCGCGCTCTCGGACTCGATAGTTTTTAGTTATGCGTCCTGCGGTCTTGTTCGGGCCGATAATTCCTTAAATTTATTGACCGGATGCGCGATTACGCCTTCGGAATTTTGCATAAATTAAGGGAATCAGAAGTGTATTAATAGAAGAATAAAGAGCCGGTTGATTGGAAGTTCTGCGATAGAATAACGATTCATCGCTTTCGTTGATAATATTTCTGGTCTTTGCTTTAATAATTTCAATGTAATTATTTTAACGATAACTTTTTCATTTATTCAAAAATTTTGGAATTAATAAATGGTTAAATATTTATTTGTTTATTTAATAAATGTAGTTTTAGTAAAAAGATGAAAAAAATTATTAGCAAATTAATAAAAAGTATTAGATTTTATTAGAACCTTACACTGAAAAAAAATTTTCAGTAAAAATTACTGTACCTTTTTGTAATGCTGGGACAAAATTTCATTATCCTATAAAATTACTAGAACTTTATCAATTTGTACTACAATTCTATTAAGTTTTACTATAATTTACTATAATTTATATTAATTTTACTATAAAGTATGGTAATTTTTTAGGATAATTCAGTTTGTCTCTTCATTACAAAAAGGTATGGTAATTTTTATTAGAACATTTTTCTCCGTGTATAGTAATATAAAGTGAAGAATTCAATTTCGAAAGAATTAAATTTTTATTAAAATAAAAAAAAATAATGCATTTTATTAATTATATAAAAGAATAAAATTATCACAAAAAATTTACCCCGTCGAAAAACCCCTGTTTAAATTTTCCGAAATTCATTTTTTCCCCGAACCGCGCGGTCCCATCGGGCCTCGAAATCAGCGGCGAATAATCGTAAAAGCGGGCCTCGCAACGATACCGATGAGGCCTCGTCAGCCGTCCCACGGTGTTCCCTCGCTCTCGAAAGGGCACGTATAATCTCACGGCGCGCGCGGCCTTGACAATGTGCGCCCCGGTGATGCGCGGAGGCCGGAGCGTAAACGCGCGAGGATTTAATTTCGCAGGCTGACCGCAATTAAACCGCGAAATTTACGATTCAATTTGCGCGCTCGCGGGAAATCCGGCGATTTTTCTCTCTCTCTCTCTCACTCTTCCCCCCAAGAGAGAGAGAGAGAGAGAGAGAGCAGCGATTCAATCACACGCCGGAGAGAAGAGAGAATATCGGCTCCGCGGTATCGCCTCCCTTTTTTCTCTCGCCGAGGGCTTAATTTATTAGACGCCGTAAATTCGCATTGTGCAATTCCGCTGAGTTACGTGATGAGGCCTGGCGAGCTTTGTGCTCGAAAACACTGTTATTCCTAATAGAATCCGCGCGGCGTTGGGGGGGGGGGGGGGGGGGGGGGGGGGGGCGGGGGGGCGGGGGGGGGGGGGGGGGGGGGGGGGGGGGGGGGGGGGGGGGGGGGGGGGGGGGGGGGGGGGGGGGGGGG
>JAWWEO010018758.1:0-17500 GCA_035582975.1 Ormyrus labotus
GCGGCGATTGCATACATTCAGGGGCTTATCCGACTGACTCGAGCGCGGAAGTCGTTATTCGATCCGGCCCTTCAATTGATTCTCTACTGACGTTGTTAAACGATGTACTTGTGTTCACATACGTGGACTGTTGAGTGAATAGAAAATACACACTTAAAGTATTTACAGACGCATCGTTGGCGTTTTGGGTCTGCGCCCTCTAGATTTGTTTAAAATTGTAGCGCGCCCTCACGTGTCAACTAGCGGATCTTATTTAATAACGACAGTCAGTCTCCGCCGAGCGCGGCTTGTAGCAACATCTTTGTTAATCACCCTCTTTTACCTTTTGTACTAATAAACGTATTTTAAACTAACAAGTCTTTATTTTCTTATAATAAACAACAGGTTATGGGCCCAGGAGCCTGATTCAGTAAATGTTAGCGTCTATTACGGGACGCTAACATTTACTGAATCAGGCCCCAGGCTCATAAGAAATAAAAAGACAAGTGTTTAAAAAAAGAAATAAAATAAAACAAGTAAAATGGAAAGTGAACTAATGAAAATAAATCACTTAAAAGGTAACGAGAACTGGGGTGTATGGAAGTTCCAACTTCGAATAATTTTTACGTCAAAAGGAATTTACGAAATCGTCACAGGAAATACTGTAAAACCAGTGGCACCGACTAACGAAGAAGTCGAAGCGGATGCTCAAAAACAAGTAAACTACGAAAAGGAACTTCGAGAATGGATAAAAATGGACGGCATTGCTCAGAAGTACATCGCTACGACACTAGAAAACGCTCCGATGTTACATATAATGAACTGCGATACTGCACGAGGAATGTGGGAAAAGCTACACAAAGCCTACGAAAATAAAACAGAAACCAGTGTGCACATGCTACAGCAAAAGTGGTTTAAATACACCAAGGATTCAAGTGATGATATAACTACACACATCTCAAAATTGCAGGATTTGTGTTACAAATTAAAGGCTTTTGGTGAAAACATCTCTGACAGCATGCTTATAACAAAGATCATCATGACACTTCCTGAACAGTACAACTATTTCATCTCAGCATGGGAGTCGACGGAAGCTGCACAGAGAACAATCGACAATTTGACGGCTCGTTTAGTAATGGAGAAATCAAGAAGAAAAACGCAAGAAAAGGATGAAGATATTGCCCTGTTGTCAAAGAAAGTGAAAAAGTTTTTTCCTCTAAAAAGTTATAAAAATAATAAATGTGAAAATTATAAAAGTGCATCTAATTCAAATATAAAAAATGTCGAATGTTTTAATTGTAAAAGAAAAGGACATTTTCGGAAAGATTGCTGGTTTTTAGAAGAAAACAGGCATAAGCGACCATCTACGAATTCTCAGAAAAATGGAAGGACAAGCGGTAACGACGAAGACCAAGCTCTCGTCGGTGAATTTCTGCTAACCTCGGATCCAAACATCAACACTTCGGCATGGCTACTCGATTCCGGCGCAACGTCGCATATGTGCGGAAATGAACTATTTTTCAGCGACTACATTCCCCTGAAGAACACAATTCCGATTAAACTTGGCAATGGACAGTTCGTTCATGGAATAGGTAGAGGTAACGTACAAATAAAAGCATACAACGGAAAGCATTGGGTTAATAAATATTTAAAAGACGTTCTTTATGCACCGGATATTAAGTTTAATTTATTTTCGATGGGTGCTGCCCTTGCTAAAGGTTTTCGTTTCGAATCGAAAAATTTTAATTGTGCGTTTTATAAGAACGATGATATTGTAGCTTTAGCCGAAAGATCATCTGAAAAGGAATTGTTTAAAATGAAATTTAAATTCATAGAAAATATTGAAAAATGTAACCTTGTAAATACTGTAGTAGAAAATAAAAATGCTAGTTTTAAGAATGATTTTAAAAACGAAAATAGTAACAGTGTAAATACAAATGACATGACTGTTACGGTAAATAAAGAAAAGAAAATAAATAAAGAAAAGAATATAAACATGCTACAAGTGTGGCATGAGCGCCTGGTGCATCAAAATATCGAACATGTAAAAAGATTTTTTAATCAAAACAATATTCAAATAAATTATTTAGATATTTTTTGTGATGCGTGCGCCTTAGGTAAAATGCACCGATTACCGTTCACTCAAAGTGAATCGAAAACAGAAAATGTTGGCGAATTGATTCATGCCGATTTATGTGGGCCCATGGAAGTAAATTTATTAGGAAATTCAATTAATATTTCCTTTTATTCAAAGATGATTTTTCTAGTTTTGTAAAGATTTATTTTATTAAAAATAAAAGTGAAGTTAAAAATTGCTTTCAAAATTTTATTTTAAGAATGGAAAATGAAATTGGCAAAAAGATAAAAATTTTGAGACTGATAATGGACTAGAATTTATCAATAAAGAAATGACAGTATTAATAGTTAAACATGGGATTAAACACGAACGAACAGTTAGTTATACTCCGCAACAGAACGGAAAAGCGGAGAGAGAAAACAGGGCCCTCATAGAGTCGGCACGAACCATTCTGTTAAAAAACGCTTTAAATAAGAATTTATGGGCTGAAACTATAAACTCAGCTGCTTACGTATTAAATAGAACGAGAAAAACTAAAATAGAAGGCAAAAACCGTATGAAATATATTATAAAAAGAAGCCGAGCTTTCGACACTTGCGAGTTATAGGAACGCAGGTATACGTTCATGTTCCAAAACAGAAAAGGGCTAAATGGGATGCGAAAGCGAAGCCTGGTATTTTAGTAGGATACGATGAAAATGTGAAAGCATACAGAGTTTTGATTACAGATACAGACAAAATCGAATTACATAGAGATATTATTTTCAAAGATGAACTAGAATGCTTAAATGCAAAAACTGATTTAAAAAATGAGGCTACGATTAATTATCTGAAAATTTTAGAAAATGAAGAAAAACCGAACGAAATTGTCAATAATCGTCAAAATTTTAATGTACCTGAAAATAATGATATGAATGAAAATTTTGTTGAGCCTAACGATAATTTAGAAATAAACCAAGTAAATGAAAATGATTTAAACGAAAATGACTTAAATGAAAATAATGTATATGAAAATGAATTAAATGAAAATAACATGTGTGAAAATGAATTAAATGAAAATGAAAATGAAGCGTTAAATCCGAATTTGTTAAATAACATGAATAGCGAAAATAATGTTCTAAATAATAATGCAATAAGAAGCAGGTTACGCGATAGACAACGCATACAATTACCTCAAAGATACGGTGACCGTGTAATGTTAAATGATAATATTGACATCGAAGAGTTATTCGTCTCTCAAACGAGCGAACCTCTTACTTACAATGATGCGATTAATTGCGACGATTCACTAGAATGGCAGAAAGCCATGAAAGAAGAGTTTGACTCTCTCATCGAAAATCAAACGTGACAACTCGTTCGACCGCCGCACGACGCAGTAATTTTAAAAAACAGATGGATTTTTAAAATAAAAAATGGAAAAGAAAATAATTCCAAGATTTTTAAAACTAGACTTGTAGTGAAAGGCTGTTCGCAGTGACCGGGTGTAGATTTTAATGAAACTTTTAGCCCCGTTGCTCGTTATGCCTCGATAAGAACCATTCTCTCTGTAGCCGCGAGTGAAAAGATGTTTTTAAAACAATTTGATGTAAAGGCTGCGTACCTTAACGGTGAATTAAACGAAACTATATACATGTATCAACCAGAAGGTTTTGTAAATAATAAAAAAACGAAGTGTGCAAGTTAAATAAAAGCTTGTACGGCTTAAAGCAAGCAGGAAGATGCTGGAACGACAAATTTGTAAGATGTCTAGAATCATTCGGTCTTTTTCAAACGCAGGCTGACCCATGCGTGTTTGTAAGCAAAGACTCGAAGGAAAAATTAATACTGATTATTTACGTCGATGACGGCGCAATCGCATGTAAGAATGCGCAAAGAGTAGCTAATTTAATAAATTATTTGCGAACTAACTTAAAGATAACTGTTTGTGATTTAAATGTATTTTTAGGAATAGAGATAAAACATATGTCAAACGGCTCTTTATTTATCAATTAAAAAAGATATGCCGAGAAAATTATTCAAAGATTTAATATGATAAATGCTCATGTAGTCTGTACACCGCTCGATCCGCAAACCAAGTTAGAACTTTTTGAGAAAGACGAGATTTTAACTAACATACCTTACAAAGAAGCAATCGGCTCTTTAATATTTCTGGCGATGGTCACTAGACCCGACATTTCATATTCAGTGGGAGCTTTCAGCAGATACGGTGACAAAACAAAAAGAGCTCATTGGAACGGTGTTAAACGAGTAATTAAATATATAAAAAGGACATTAAACTACGGATTGATTTATGGAAAAAACAATTGAAATATAAATGTACAGGTTTTAGCCTATAGCGATGCCGATTTCGCAGGCGATTGTAATACTAGAAAGTTTACGTCAGGCTATATAATTAAATTAGGGTACGATTTAATTTCATAGAGCTCTCGAAAACAACAAACGGTTGCTCTTTCAACGACAGAATCCGAATTTATAGCTGCTTGCAGCACAGTACAACAAAAGATATGGCTAGAAAGACTATTTCGCGAATTAGTCAGTTGTGAATTAAAGATTCCGATTCTGTACGTAGATAACCAAAGCGCAATTAAAATAATTAAAAACCCTCAATTCCATTGTCGGACAAAACACATCGATATAAAGTATAATTTTATAAGAGAAAAATATCGTGAGAATTTTTATAAAATAAAATATATATGCTCTAAGGAACAACAAGCCGATATTTTAACAAAAGCGCTACCGAAAGAATGTTTTGAACGATTAAGAAATGACATTGGCATAGTGTGTATCTTCTAAGTGGGAGTGTTGAGTATAATAGAAAATACACACTTAAAGTATTTACAGACCCATCGTTGGCGTTTTGGGTCTGCGCCCTCTAGATTTGTTTAAAATTGTAGCGCGCCCTCACGTGTCAACTAGCGGATCTTATTTAATAACGACAGTCAGTCTCCGCCGAGCGCGGCTTGTAGCAACATCTTTGTTAATCACCTTCTTTTACCTTTTGTACTAATAAACGTATTTTAAACTAACAAGTCTTTATTTTCTTATAATAAACAACATGGACAAACGTTAATTACCTTGCAGATGCTTAAGACTGACTTTTTTGACATCAGTCTTGGGCTAAATGTTACATCTACTCAAGCACTGCCAAAATAGTATACGAAATAATATAATACGAAATTTTTCAAACTAATAAATATTTTTTTATAGCACTTTTAATTTAATAACATTCGCGACAGATTTTGCTTTCTTATGACTGCAATTATAAGAGGCAAAAATTAATTTTTAATTAATGAACGTGATCACTTCTCATAAAATTTTATTCAAAGTAGTTATTGCCACCGGCGATTCCATAAAAAAAAATTAGGACATGTCACAATTGTAAATTCAATATTTGTCCACATATGTGGACGTCGGTCAAAAGAGGTTAAATAATTCATGCAGTAAAATTATATAAGTTGGATTGGACAATACTTGAGAGTGTAGCACCTACAACCCTATTGTACATATCAAGAACCCAGCCCCCAAGGAACGAGAGCGAGGTAATGATGGCAACGGCGCGGTAGCTGATCCTTCGACCAAGGCTATCCACAAGCGTGGCAACGGAGTAACCAATGACACTCTCTTGCTTTGTTCCGTGCTCATCGGGCGCTTAAGGACGTTCACACGCAGCAGCGGTGGTCAACTTTATCGGAATTTTGAAAATTGTAATTTATTACGATAATTTATAATGATAGCCTTCTATAGTTAGTATGTGATACGAATAAAATAGTTCAAAAATTTTATTGTAAAGGCAACAGTATTAAAACAATGTTTCACAATAAACGTGCTCGCGCGCTAACACTATATAGATATACAAATAACGTAGGAGTTATCTTTCGAACAGCTATATCTTCAAAATTAGTATCTGAAGCTGCTATAAAATTGGTATCATATTATTCTACATATTTCATAGAATCAAAAATAAGTTTTTCCCAACCATTCAAAGAAAACAGTTTTTGCTATCTGTAAAAATATGCTGTCTGGAGAGGCCTACCATAGGAAATCCGTGTTAAGGAGATTATATACCCAAAAAATTTCAAAAAATCGAAATTTTTTTCATTGCATATTTTGATTCTATATATCATAATCTATATCAAAATAAATTTCCAGACAAAAATTTCAAAAATTAAAAAAGTTATAGCATATAATGCAAAAGTTATTTGCCAAAAATTCGTAATTACAATTTTTTTTAATAATTTTTAAAATTTGTATAATTTATTAATAAATGTTATCAAAACAACATATAAATGATAAAAAAAATAGTTTTTTAATTAATATAAATAATTTTCTTGAATTCAAATTTTTTAAGTTGGCGCTCTACGTCGCCATAGGCGCTTTGTCGCTCTTCTCAGGTGCCTGCTGTGTAGTCCCATTGTATACAACTTCACGTGTTTTCAGTTGTAAAACAGAGTGCGTGATGAGTATGGAGGTTATCTTCTGCATTTAATTCTAAAAAAAACGAAAAACAAATTAGATTTTTATATTATGTTGAACATACTGGATGTTCATTTAAATATTCAATTGGATTTATTATAAAGTATGGTAAAAATTGATATTTAAAATGAACATCCACGTTTAAAAAAGGATTATTATCTTAGTGTTATGAAATAAAGTGCCTGATATACTATGCAGGTGAGGAGATTGCAAAATTAAAATGCTCCTGCTTCATAATCCTGCTCTTCATCTATAGTAAGTCTTAGTTTACTGTATATGCGTCTCTTCTTTTTGTTATCCTTTTCTTTTTCTTTTTCTACTTTTTTAATACGGGCCTTGACTTTTTCTTTTGCAGCAGCCACAGCAAAAAGGCCAGGTGTCATGCCTGAGCGCTGCATGATCCTTAAAATGCTAGACATGCCATCATTGAATTGCACAGTGGCAATTCTTGCTGAAAGTTTTAACGTATCAAGTCCAACAAAGATGTTCTTTGGACAAATTGGACGGATGGCATCCAGTACAGGCTGAGGCAAGGTTTTCTTATGATGAAAATCCTGAAGTTGATGTAAAGCTTCTGCCCGCCTGTACTTACACCAAGATTTCTTGCCAACAGGACAGAACTGATGTTGTGGAGAATCGTCCGTGGAGCTCATGTGATACCAGATGGCCCAGGTATCCCTTATCATTCCACACGATGATGTTGGATTGTTGCGGATGGCCCCTGTGTAATAGGTTTGCATGGTGGTGATGCTTTTGTCGGTGAGTCTTCCTTTGCCCAAAAGGCCTTTGCCATCACTTAGCTTTTTATTTTTCATGTCCTGTTTTAATTTCCTCATCTACTAGCCGAATCTTTTTCCAACGTACCCAATACATTCGAGCTTTTCTATCTTTACATCTTATCCATAAGGTTTTGCTCTGAAAATGTTGTAAAAAGTCTTCGAATCTCCATCTCCAATGTACTGAGTATACTGAACCTTGTGCTTTTCTTGAGATCTCTTGAAAATTCTTAGCATTCCTGCACTTTCCATACCTCCAGAAGTTCCGGTGTAATTCTTACAGATTTACATTAGTTAATTAGTACAGATTAACAGGTGAGAATCATAAAAGTCTTCCCATTCATCGCCAACTGGAGATCCATGTTCTTCTTGCCATTTTTGACAGATCTTGCATTACGATGAAAGTACTTCATGGTCTATTACTTTTTCTGTTTCTGATCCGATAATAGTTACAGCTCCATTCAAGGAACTATAACCTCTCTTCTGCCAGGTACCGTCTCCTTTTACTTTGAGGTTTTTGAACTCTTCTATTGTGTTGTCAGTAAGTTGTGGATTTGCTTAGTCAATCGAGTCTTCTTGAGTTGTTTCATTAGTTGTCAATTCAATCTCTTCTCTGGTAGCACGTCTCATACTTTCTTCAGCCTCAGCATCAGCAGCTTTTAAAATCACTTTTTGTAATTTATTAAAGGCTTTAATGTCACTGATGGTGGTAAGTCCATAACACCACAAAAAGTTTTCAGACCAGTTAGTCCACTTCCACTTACTCGTCCAACAAGCACTGATCTCTGGTTTAGATCATACAAATTTCTTTGCTTACTGCAATTTGCAAACTTTTGAACAAATAGGCACTTTAAGCACTGTAATTCATATTCATCTCCGAGACCTGCTTGTAAATTTTCTTTAAAAATATCACCTCCACATAATTTACAGCAGGTGGCAAGATTAATCATTTCTGATAAATTTTTTAAATCAAAAATCCTGTAGCCAGTGTAAGCTGTTGCTGGATACATTTGACGTTGAAGCTTTTTACTGGAAGTACTTGCTTTATCTTGCACGAGTCCTTTAATCCAAGGTTTCCTCTTTCGAGGCTTGGACGAGCATCCTCTTTTTCTATCTTTTTTGGCTGATCGAGATCTTTTTGATTCCATTTTAGTTTTGCATTTATAAAAGTTTTCAAAACTAAAATCACATTTGTTTTTCACAATTTACAATTTACAATTCACAATTTACAATTCATTATTTACAAACTTTTTAATAATTTACATTTTCTTTATTTACAAGATTAAAAACAATTTTTACTTTAATTTATATTTATATTTATGAGCAATTCTTATCAGATACGCTTTTAGGTTCAAAACCGTTAAAGCAACTGAATAAAAACTGTTCATTTTTAATTTAAATAGAAACATTCTATTTTTAATTTAAAATATACTATGTTAACTTGAGAATTAATTCAAATTCAGGCGGGAAGATTAAAAAATTTACCGACCGAGGAGCAGACTGCATCAGCTAATACTTGACAGCGTAAGGTTAAGTGCATGTGTTTACAAAGGAGAAGAGGTAAGATTTACAAGTTCCATACACTGTAAGCTGTCAAGCTAAAAAGAACTATTATTTGTATTTTTCAGGACAGCTGTTTTTATTCCAGGCAGCAAGAGTGGAGTGAACAATATCAATATATGAAGCAAGGCTAAAGAAGAATTCAAGAAATCAAGAAATCATCATCAAAAATATTGAAGAACTAGAACTTCAAGTACAAAAAGAAAAATGTGTAAGTTTTTAAAATTTTTTATAGTGTTAAATAAAATGTTTCCTGAAAACTTTAGATTTTAAGAGTTTGGCGTCAAATCCAGGTTGAACCATTAGATGGATTGAGACGAAACAAAGTTTAAAATCTTTGTTTTTTATGTCATATAGGGCCAACGCTATTTACTAGAGCAATTTTTTTGATTTAGTATTTTAAAATTAAGAAAAACAAAAAAAATCTCAAAATTTTAATAAAAATTGCTCAATTTTTGTCAGTTTTTCTTAATTTAAAAATACTAAAACAAAAAAATTGCACTAACAAATAGCGTCGGCCCTAAATGACAAAAAACGAAGATTTTAAGCCCTGGTTTAATGCCAAACCATCTAATGGTTCAAACAGGATTTGATGCCAAAGGAAAAAAATTTGAGATTACAATATCTCTGAATCAAATGGGCCTATAGACTTCTGTCTGGGCTCATTTGATTAAGAATGAGCTATATTTTTATTATGTTAATAGTATAATCTGTTACTAATTAAAATTTATTTTTTACAGGTGATTTAAGTGACTAAAAAAATGGGTATATAACCCCCTTAATAAGCTCAAGTTCAACATTGAATTTCTCAAATTTTAGTTTCGGAAGGTGGGTTGAAATTTTTACCAGGTACAAAGTATACTTAAATTGACATGTAGTTCAAATTCCAAGAAAATTCTAAGAAATTGAATTTTCGTGTGAACGTCCTTAAAAACTTTGGTTTCAAAAAGTTCAACTAAATGATTGGAAAATTCACTAAATTATTTTATAGTTTATTATGATGTTGAGTGTTGTGCGAGTGGTTCGGAGAGTGAGAGAGCAGACTAAGAACTACCCATGGAGCGGATGACCCTGGCGGTGTTTGGTTGCTACAGTTCTAGTTTGTTAGAAAGTAAGAGTTAACTTTTCGTAACGCTTCGTGAGTAACGATTGATCTTACCAAAGTGAGCTCGACCTCACAAAATCAATCCCCTCTCCGAGGACTAGTCAGAAGGTAGCAGCAAATTATATGTTTTTGCGGATTCACAATAAAATTATTTTGTATAATATTATTTAGTGTCTATTCATTTCCATATTTCGAACCTAAAATGATGAGCGGTAACATGCTACATCATAGTGTTACTTCTCATTTTATTTATTATACTTCATCACCATTTAATCAATAATAAATTATACTGTATATGTTACTAAAAAACGCATCGAAATCATCAATATAAAAAAAAAGTAATAGTAATATTTCTTCTTCCAGATCAGTTATAGTAGTTTTACTCATGTCGATGGTTAATGAAAAACAGCCATTTTCCTTGAGGTGTGCCGTGTTATATTGTTTCCAATGTTTTCTTCACAAAAATGATAAAAAACAAATGCAATTTTTAGAGACATTACTTCCACAAGGCAATGAAAATTCTTCTTTAACAACAGGTAAATTTTAAAAATCAAAATTTTTCAAATAATTTATTTGCTTTTTCCTAGAGGAAGCTTTGCGATAGTAATTTTTTGAAGTTGTTCGAAAAACCTGTTATAATTGTATTTTAAGGTGTTAGGAACAAGAATAAATGATTTTTGAAAAATGTCTGTATGGTTGTATGAGTGTCTGTGTTGTTGTTTTTTTTTTTATTTTATTTTTTTTATTTTACGAGGGAGTATGGGAAATCTTCATCAACCGGCGCGGCCATAAGCAGACAGCGCCGGACGGCTGACGGCTCCTTGCCGCCAGCAGAAACCAGGAAGGGACCGCACTTCCTGGTAGTGTGAGATTCTTACTCACTAAAACCCATAACCCTTTTCTCTATGGCTGAGCCACCCTGGAAACCGCCGTTAGGCATTACTTCGGGGTGGGGCCATTGTCCTGTGGACCCTCCTAGATGATGCCTCTCTGGCCACTCTACTTGTTGGCTCGTAGCCTCGTCCGTGTATGTTGACGCGTATTTTGCAGTGTGTGTCTGTGTGTTTGTTGTGTGTGTACGTGCGTATGTGTGTGTGCGTATGCGTGTGTTTGTGTGTGTGTGTAATTTTTTTTAATGATAGGATTGAGATATTTGAATCGAACAAAGGCCAATTTGAAGAGCATAAAAATATCTATTATTTCAGAGAAAAAAAGTTACACTAGCTCTTCTGGTTCTTTGTTTTTAATGAAAACATGTTTTTTTAAAAAAAGCTTATAATTCTTAAATTAAATTATCAACTGCTCTGGAAAAATTGTTGTTAATTAAGAATATATGAAGCTATAATTGTAAAAATTTCAAGCCCTTTTGTCAATTAGTTTTTGAATAAAAGGCTGAAAACTGAAAAAAATGAGGTTTCTACGTCGAACGATTACGAAAGTAAACAGACTTAAATTATTTGAAATTTTGGGAAAAGGTAGATATTTTACATGATCAGAGCTGTATCGTTTTTCTGCTTATGAAATGTATTAGTTCCAAAGATATTAAAGTTCTATTTATTTTGTTGAAATTTTTTTGAATAGCTGTATCTTAGTGAATAATCGATCTCTTTCAATGATCGACCTCTTATTTTTTTCGTCTTAAACTAAACTTTCAAAAGTAAAAAGAATTTTTGAAGTTCATCTACTAGTTTTTGTTTTATAACGATTTTAAGTTATGTATGGTATCGCGATTATATATATAACATAGTACTTTCATATTTTTATTATTATTATTATTTTATTATGACTTTTTACATTAGCTTTAGCAATATAGTTTAAATAAAATACAAAAAATTACGTTTATGTGACTAATATTAGTTAGAGAAAGTCATTTTAGTTGAAATTTTTATTAAATTTTTTTCAAAACGAAGATAGTGTGAAAAGGTAACACCAGGTTTAAATCACCTTTATGCTTTTGTATTGAACATTATTTTTTGATACCACTTGTACAAAGCTTGATTTAGTGCATGATTTTTATTCAAGTTGGCGCGAAATCGAGCTTTGAGCAAGGAATTTCAAAAATTCTGTTTTTTAGGACTTTAAATATTCCAATAACAAAATTTATATTTAACTTTTGTTAGCTTTTCATTAAATTCTAAAATGAGCATATAAAAATAAAATAATAAGAAAAACGAGATAATAATGTAACAATAAATTAGTTAGGGGGAAGCTAACTAATGACTTGGCAGCGGTTTGTTCAAAACGAAATCAATAAAAAGAAACCGTCATTCAATAAAACAGAATAATCTACAGAAACTTGCAACTAAAAAGTTATGTTCTAAAGAAGAAAATCTTGAAACTGTTTTGAATAATCCAGAAGAACCTGTTGTTTTAACCGAGAATAGGCATTACATTTTTTAGTTAATGATTCAGCAAGGAAGAACCTGCTTAAAAATATTTAATATAGTGAGTGAGTGAGTGCGTCGCTTGTACATTTATGAAGTGACACAATTAATTAAATTTTATATATCAGTGTATCTTTTAATAATAGCACATGACATCAACGAGCACACAAATTTTACTTATTATATTGTACTCAACGAGAGAAAAGAAATCAAGAAGAATGTGAAGAATCAGAAACATTTTTTCAAGTGCCATGGAAGTAGTCGAAGCAGACATTAGGTGGAAACGAATCTCTTAGTCTTGATAAGTACACCAAATTAAAGAAAGTATCAGTAGTCATCAGAAACTTCATTAAAAAAGTAGGAAGGAGTGTCGTACGGTGCTTTAAAATTTTGAATTGTCCAACTAATAAAGGCAGGAAATTATTTTTGTAAGAAACTTTAAATTTGTTTTTCTCAGAATCAACTTTTTCAATCTTCCAAATGTTTCTTACGGGGCAATTTTCAACGGATCCAGCTGAACTGTGCACGAAAGGTGGTTATTGTTTATAAAAACGTTACATAGGCTTTTGTCCTTCAAATAATTTTTCATTTTTTTATTGATAACACAGGCCGACAGAATTTGTAAAAATTTCTTTTCCAGAAACTAGAGTATACTTTTTCGAAGGATTTTGGTGTGCTGAATCCAAATTCGGCCTCAGAACCGCTCTATCACGTCAGGTCTTTGAGATATTCTAACCTAAATCTGAAAAAAACGTAATTATTACCCTTTTTTGAGGTTATGTAACCCTTCAGATTTTATTATGCCTAAAAAAGTACACAAAGTATCTTAAAGTACAAGTCTTCCTCTTTCAATTGCCGTTAAGTTTATTCAAATATCTTTTTTCACTGAGATATCGCATTTTGAAGTTTTCATAATTATGAATTTTGCTTCATTCTGCTTATCCCGTGATCAGTGAAGTGAACCTTCAAACAAACCGCAAGCCTTCAAGCCAACCGAAACGTGCCCAATTTGAGTTCGATCGAGTAAACCCTCAATCGAATCGCAAGCCTCCAAACTCACTATACTATGCCTAATAAGAGCCTAATTTAGCAATTTTTTAACCGAAGTACAAGCATTCAAACAGACCAAACCCTATCCTTATGAGTTCCATCAAGTAAACCGTTGCTATATCTCGAATTTCTAAACCGACCGCACCGTGTCTATCTCGTGATTAACCGAATAAATTTTTTACCAAAATGCAGGGTTTGGTTGGTTTTGAGACTTACGTTTGATTGAAGGTTTACTTGTTTGAACACGGAGTAAACAAAGTGTGGTGGGTTTGGAAAATTGAGCTATAGCAACGATTTACTTGATGGAACTCGTAAGGGCAGGGTTTCGTTGATTTGGAGGCCTGTAGTTCAGTTAAAAAATTACTAAAATTAGGCTCATATTAGGCATAGTGTAGTAGGTTTGGAGGCTCGTGATTCGATTGAGGGTTTACTCGATCGAACTCCAGTTCGGCAGGTTTCGGTAGGCTTGCTTCAAGGTTTACTTGAATGAAGCAAAATTCACAATCCTGAAAACTTCAAAATGCGATGTCTCTCCGAAAAAAAAGATATTTAAGCAAATTCACACAAAACGTAGAATATAGATATTACTAAATTCAAGTGTTCGGTATGTGACTGGTCTAGGGGGGGTTCATCATATCACTCCTCATAGAATCAATTTGGGCTGGCTGCGCGTGGAAAGTAGTATCGTGATAGCTTTTTAATCAGATATAAGCTCAGGGTACTGGTAAGAGACGATAAAAAAGAGTTCACTAGTTCCATGGTTCGCCCTGAATTTGACCTGAAATCCTTTTCGATTCAAGCGGCGCAGATATGGAACTCGATACTGTCCATAATCAGAAATTCGGTATCCCTACACACATTTAAACAATTGGTTTGGACACATTTGAAAAAGTTAGACTAACAAAAGCTGTTTTAGGACTGATAAACTTACATACAACATCACGGGTATTGTAATGACGAACATACATTCTATTGTAAAAACACTTATGGCTTACAGCACTACGTATACATTTTCTAATTTTTATAACTGATGGTCTTAATTGACATTAAAGCTGAAACCGACAAGGACAAACCTACTAGCCCTCAGCTATGTAACCTTTGTATATTTTTATACAATAAATTACAGTACAATACAATACTGGCCGGGTATCGACTCAGCAATAAAAGAAATCGCAAATACACGTGAAACGTGTCTAATAGGTAGAAAAGCATCGAATAAAACACTAATGACGTGACCATTTTCAAGTAAAGTATGGGGACGCATACACGTTAGAGATAATAAATTGTAAAAACAATACGGATGCGCACAGGCTCATAAAAGAATTTAAAATCTTGTTTACAAGATTTGGATTACCTATTCACTGTGTAACAGACGTAGGTCCGCAGTTTAGAAACATAGAATTTTGCAATTTTCTGAACAATATTGAGCATACCTTTGCACCTCCGTATCATCCAGTGACAAACGGAGCCTCGGAAAATTGTATACAAACATTCAAGCATAAAGTAGCGAAAATTATAAAAGGGGGAGAAAATGAGGAAAACGCAGTTAATACATTTTTTTCTATTATAGAAACTCTCCTCAGTGTACGACAGGCAGAAAGAAACCCTGTCCCCGGTTCGATTGTTTAAAACCAAGTGTATCTGTGTATGTTGAAAATCAACAAAGACGCCAAATTGGCTCTTGACTGGGAAATCGCAAAACAAATGTAAACGTAGACGATAATGTTTATATGGATGCGCATGGCGTCAGAGATGAAAAACGAATCAAAGGCAAGGAATCATAAAGAAAACTGCGCCTTTCACTTATTTCGTTGAAGCGGATTCTGGAAAACTGCATAAGCGGCACATAGACCAATTAATTGTACCGCTGTGACGATCTCAGAGACTCTTAAATAAAAAAGGGGAAAAGTTGTGATAGATTCATCACTAACAGTACCGGGCCAATGTAAGCTACTTGACTGGTCGCATCTGGCGACTCTGAGACATCGCTCTTACGCATTGTTATTTGTATGCTAACCCCGGGCCAGCGCACAGGCGCTCCAGCACAGCCGTGAACGGATCCATGTGCTCAATAAAAACATATCATTAATTAACCAGTGTTAATTAATTACACCTCTTCTATCGCCCAAGATATAACAAAAAGAAAATAAATATTTGACAATTACAATTTATTCCTCGAGTAGTGAACTTGTTTAAATCAACGAACAATAGTACAATGTATGAACGCACTTTAACACTAAACGCAACTTGTAAGTTTTAATTGATAAAGATTGCCGAAAATGATATTGTAAATATCTTACAACTATACTAAACGGCAGAAAAGGCACGGGAGTAGCCCGCCGTCACGGTCCTTCGTCCAGGATCATCCCGGCAGATGGTTGGCAGGAACAGCCCGCCGTAGACCATCTCGTCCAGGATCAGCCCGGTAGATGGTTGGCGGTAACAGCCCGCCGTTGGTCACCTCTTCCGGGGTCAGCCCGGTAGAAGGTTGGCGGGAACAGCCCGCCGTCACCTGAAAAATCCAAGCGTGTTCAGTAGAAGGTGGTCTCAGCCCAGGGGGAGCAGCTCGATGGTGGATGTTGGAATAAATTCATTGGAGGTGGTTCTGCTCGTCCGCTCGCTATGAAGACACTCGTGCAACTGATTCATCTCACTCCCCGCCGGTGTCGAGTGAACCCGCGAGACTCTCGGGCTTTGCTCCCGAGTCGCCGCGTGGCGCTGAGTCGTTTTAGTAACAAAAATAGAGAAAGAAACACATTTTCAGCTTATTTAAATAAAATTAGAAAGAGTTTTGCTTTAAAAAGAAATCAAAAGAGGGGTTTGTTGAAAAAGATTCCTGCGAGGCACAATTTGAAATATTACTATAAAACTAAAATTTTCTAATAAGTAGTATCAAGCACGACAACTTTACAACGATTTTTGTTTCTAAACTCAAAAATACAAATTTAATACCATTTTATGTCTGCGAATCATCAAAAAGGTGGAAAAATACTCTATTTTTAGCAATATAATTATCAATAAAAAAGAATTATTTAAGAATTAATGAAGAATCATTTCCCCACATAGCATGAAAGTTTCCCTGGAAAGTTTCAAGAAATATTACACGAAATCTTACGAAGATAGCTTTCAACAACATTTATGTAACCTAGCAAGAAAGAATGAAAGAAAGCAAAAGTCGAATCTTACATGAAATCTCTTAGAAAGGTTACAAAATCATTACAAGGAATGTTCCAAGTATCCAGACAGGAACCTTTCATGAAAGATAACAAAAAGATTTCAGGAAACCTATGGATATCATTCAATGCATACCAAATGGAAAGCTTAATAAAAGTTAAAAGAAATATTACTGTAACCTTCCAATAAATATTCGACTACACCTTACAAAAAGTTTAAATAAAAACGTCATGCGAAGATTCCCACGTTGACTATTTTTAATCTTAAGTTGGAATATTCCCCGGAATCTTCCAACAATATTATCGTAATGAGTAGCACTTTCATTCAAAGTTTCATTAATCTTTCAAGTAAGATAACCGTTAGATTACTAGAAATCTTTGAAGAGGTCAAAAATGTAGTTGTTGACAGATTACCACGAACATTACTGTAGCATTACAGGAAGTTTTTATTTCAATATTCCACGAAAAACATGCTAAAACATTATGCAACAGACTTCAGTAACCTTCCAATAAATATTCGACTACTCCTCACAAGAAGCATTCATGGAAGTTTGCAGGTAGATTCTGTACGATATTTATAAAACTTTGAATAAAAATCTCATACGGAGATTCCACGAAGGTTATTGCTAATTATAAGGTTCGATATTTTCTCGAACCTTTCTGCAAGATTACCTTGATCAATCAGGCGTACTTTCATTAAAAGCTTCATTAATCTTTCAAGTAAGATTACCGATAGATTATTGTAAATTTTTAAAGGGATAAAAAGAGTATCTTCGTTGATATATTACCACAAACATTATTGTAGCATTAATGGAAGCTTTCACTTTTATAGTCTCCTGAAAGCGTGCGAGAAGATAACGTAACAGATTCCAGTGACCTTCCAATGAACGTTACATACCTTACAAGAAGGATTCACGTAAGATT